>VUQG01002482.1:0-16860 GCA_015106755.1 Etia nguti
GATTTACTGTCAGAATGTTTACTCAGTTGAATTTGTACGATTACACAGTGCACAAAAGGCGGCACAGCAGGTGGTCAGTACGATCATAAATATACAGACACTGAACCTTTTCAAAATAAGATCTTATCATATATAGACACTCTCAAAGCATTTCATTTCATAAAAAATCTGCCTTACTTTCTTATCCAGCCCCTGCAAACAAAACGATAGTCTTTTATGCAAGAATTCCTGGTGTTTTACACAAAATGTGCAGCAGATGGAGCTATTTCAGTGGGTAATTTTAAGCTTGGAGCATCATCACTTCTGATATGTTTCATGCAAACTGTGTATGGATTTAGAACCCAAAGCTAGGTGATTAATTCAAGTCAGTACTACAGTTGCCACTTGTATATTTTGCCTGTGATTATCATGCGAGTTAATATTTCTTCGGGGCACACATGTAGGCAACAAGAGCTGCGGTCTGGATGCCAGATCGGAGTCTGAACCTTTCAAAACAGACTTTTCATTTTTCGTACCAAGACTGGATCCGTTTATTCTAAATATATTCAAAAATTAACCTTTCAAACTGGAAAATGTCACACTGGCGTGGATAAAAAAATAAATAATAATAATAATAATGATGCTGTAAGGTCAGGGAAAAAAATTAACTGGGTTTCGAAAGGAAGGAAGTAATTGCACTACAATAATAATGCTCTTTAGGAAACAGGATGTACACCACATTGATGAGGTGCGTAAGAAGGGGAAAAGGCAAAAAGTGGTCCTAGTAGGTCAAAGGGACAACCCCCACTAGGGTTTAAATACCTGGGACTCTTTACCTTTTGGTTTTAGAACTGAGCAGCCTCTTGGATGAGATGAAACATTTGTTGTTTTAAATTAGTGGTAGAGATAGTGATAGAGAAATCACTTACACGTATACAATAATGTAAAATGTATTTTTTTGGCGTGTCATAAAAACGATAGGATATCTTTCCCTATTGGACCATGTTGTGAATTTGATCAAAAGTGACACTAAATATTAAAAAACATGCTGGTGAAGGGCCCTCATAGACTACAGGGCTCCATGCAAGTACCCACTGTTCCCACATAGTAGTCCATCTATAGTTTTCCCTTTAAATTACACAAAACTTTACAAGCTTAGGTAAATTAATCACAACTAGGACAGGCACCAGATCCTTCGGGATGGCACAGCTGTTCCCTCTTTTAAAACAGTGAAGAGGACATCTGCCAGGTGCTGCAGAAGAAGTACGAGCAGCACACAGCGACAAGTTTGTGACTAATTGCACCTGCAAGTGTTGCCTTCCATCACTGAAAAACAATTTTGCATTATTTGTGGTTTCGCCTTGCAACTTCAGAGGACTTTATGAACCATCCTCCTCCCTACAGACCAGACACCTCCGCATCCTCCACATCTCGGCTTCCTGCCGCTCAATGCAGCAAACCAGCAAAGACTGAATCATTTTGCACAGCAGAGTCAGTCATCGGCAAAACCCCACCAACAGGTTCCTTCACTGCCTCTGAGGTAAATATGAAAGTAGAGCTGCGACAAAAGCCCCTCTGCCAAAGTTACAGGAAAGCAGTTCATAAACTGCCTTGAAAGTGGATCATGTTTTCATCACAGAGATGGTAATGAGTGAGCTGTCGGGCTGAACTTAACCCCCTCCATCATCAAATCAGCTCACTGTATGCACAATTAAAAGCATTGGGGTTTATATTACAGTTAAAGCATGTTGTGAAAGCTGAGTATTAAATCTGTCATAATTTATGTGGAAACCAAAAGCACAGACACAGAACACACACAGAACAGTACAAATAAGTTAAAAGGTTTATTTGGACAATTCTCTGTCTGTGTTCCTTTCCATTCTGATTGGTCTCACCTGTCTTGCATTGGTTCCTTTCAGGTGATTCAACTGAATTCAATTCCATTTTATTTTATTTATATTGTGCCAAATCACAATACCAGCCACCTACAAGGCACTTTATATTTTAAGGTAAAGACCCCACAATAATACAGAGAAAAGAGAGAAAAAAACTCAACAATTAGATGACCCCCTATGAGCAAACACTTTGGTGACAGTCGGAAGGAAAAACTCCCTTTTAACAGGAAGAAAACTCCAGCTGAACCACGCTCAGGGAGGGGCGGCCATCTACAATGTGACTCTCTAAACCATCACTGACAGTCAACACTCCTAGGTTACAGCCTTCGCTTGCCATCTAGCTCACTGTGCACCCAACCCCAGTGCCTGTCCTGGAGGGTGGTGAGCAGGGTCCATAGCCCCATCCAGGCCTGGCCATTAGACACTGCCCTAAATGCTCTCCTCCTAGATCTGGCTCCAAGAGGAGACCCCGGTTTCCCACTTCCAAGCATTGTTGTCCAGCACTTGGATGTGTCCAGGTTTTCCAGGCACATTCAAGTGGGAGGACACCCCAGGGTAGGCCCTAAACCTGCTGGAGAGATTATATAGCTAATGTCACCTGGGAATGCCTCAAGATCTCCACGGAGGAACAGTAAAGTGTTGTTTTCCTGCTTAGCCTGTGGCAGTTGAAGGGCACAAGGCTGAAACCTTTGCATTGATTTTCACAGGGCCAGAAAAAATGAGTGTCACATCTTTCTTTGAATTTTGTGCCTTTTTGCTGCATCCTTACCTTTGAACTCATCATCACTGGATTTACATGATTTGCACAGGTGGGCATACTGGGAAAGCACTTTCCTGTCTGTGACCTCGACCTGGATAAGCAATTTGGATTGAACTCTTTCTGCTTCCTCCTCCCCCGTCTTCATACAAAGATCCACTTTGTATCACCTTTAGAGTGAAAAATGGTGTAAAAACTACAACTACAACTTTTCTCTGAAACGTTGTAGTTGAGGTGCTCTAACTTTTTTGGTCACAGCAGTTTCTTGGAGTCCTGCTGGGAGAGTGCGATGATTGTTAATGGTCTGCACTTACAGTATATATCACCTTTTAACCTCAGCTTGCTTCATAGTGTTTCACATTCACATTCACACAGTTCTCCTTTTGTATGAATCAATGTTCATTAGTGAGCCGTGGAGGACTAAACCAGGATGTGCTGCTCTTGCCGCTTCCATTCTTTTTGCACAGCTAGCTCAGTCGAGTGTCGTATTTCCCTCATATCGAGCGCACAGACATGCTTTTTCTAACTCTTGGCAAGAAACTTGATGAGCTTATTTTCCCAAATGCTGAACTTTTCCTTCAATGAACCTGCAGACTGTGATGTGCAGATGTGTTCTGGCAGCACGTTAAGAAGTGCACAGCGCCTGGAGCTAAACACACTTGGGTGTGAGATGACTTTCTTTAAATTAAGCTGCTACAGGAGTCTGTAAGATTCTAGCTGAATTGAAGACCCTCTGCATCTTCATACAACGCCTTCTCCCTTTATTTACATGCAGCTATGGCATTTATATTCATCACTACTGGGGTAGGGTCGGGCTTATCAACTCAGCATCACAGATCATGGTAATCTGCTACACAGATATGAAAATGGTCCTCCTGCAGCCAGCAGAATATTGCAAAGACACTCTTGCCCTGCAGCTCTTTATTCTGATGCAAATGGGAGGCAGCCTTGCAGGTTCAAAGAGGGGGAGGGGAACCAGGGGAAATGCAACTGAGGGAATTCTTTGTGAGGCCTGACGTAAATCTCAAATGTTCTCAGGGCTGAAAACAAAACAGCATGAGTGCTTGCACCGGTCACTGAGGCCTCTTCAATAGACGCACCTTCAGCAGCACAAAGGCGTCAAGGCCTTTTACACCAAACTTCCCGAACATTCCCCCCTCCTCGTGCTGGTCCCCAAATCTACACTGTCAAAAGCTGCTGCAGCCGAGGCGAGCCCACTCCCGATGAAGCCCGAGGTTGTGTTATTAAACTTTTTTGATGGGTTGAAGAAGAGAGTCCTTCTGTCGGTCTCAGAGGACTGACGGCCACTGGGAGCTCCCTGGCTGGCTCCTCTGAGTGTATGGAGCCAGTGTACATGGTGGCATGTGGCTGGGATTAGGAAATTTCACTGTGGATTAAAATCTTTCCAACGCCTCCATGGCCACTCGCTGAAAGAAAGGAGTCTGAAGGTCCTGCAGAGATCCAGTGAGCACTTTGGGCCCATGGTCTCACGGAGCAGGTACGTCCCAACAAAACTTTTGTATTTCTCTACAAAAAGCTTTACTTATTAAACATATATATATTATCCATAGTGTTTTTAGGGGGACTGTAGCTGCTTGGAAGAAACTTACCTCCGTTTTCAGTCATTCACCTCCATGAATGACTGAAATAAAAAACAGCTGTTAAAACAGTTAAATGCTGGACAAATAGCTCTTAAAGATAAAAACCTGTGGTTATCTTCAATCTGGGGTGAACTTCAGTCCAAAAATATGTAACTTTTAAAGTTTTGGATCCTTTTTGCCATCTATTCAGCACGTCTTATGCAACGCTCAAAGTGGACCATGCGGTACACGCTGCACGGTACATACTCTGGTATATAGCGACCACTCAGATCAGTTAATAAGAAAAATGTATTTGTGCATACATAGGTTGTGTACTATCTTGTTATACTTCTACTCTAATGATAAAAAGGAAATTCTCTATCTGTTATACCCTCGATCACTAAATTTTAGTTCCCCCTTTCTGTCTTGTGCTGACATTTGTTTACTGGTTAAGGCTTTATGGTTGAGGTTGAACAAGCTTGGTGCAGGTTTTACATGTTTTATAAGAAAACCAGAACAACGTGTCTGTGAGTGGTCTTTTTTTCTACTGATGTAAACATTGTTGGCCAAAATATAATTTACAGTGCAAGTAATGAGTCTGGGTCACCTTACTTCATAGGAATCTATACATTTTCTTTTTATAATTTTTTAAAAAAATATACTATAATATCTCATATTTGAGTACATAAAACCTCAATTAACAAAACTGGATAAAATTGTATTACCATATTGTGATATGGAAATGTGGTAAATGATGGCAAAATTATAATTTTTCTGCTCAAAACCTGTTTTTGGGGATTCCTCTATTTGTAAATCTTCATAGACAAAACTAAAATCCATAAGATGGATTACACTTTTATTTTAAAAAGGCTCAGTATGTTGCTGTGCATCATAGTTTTTTTTTAAACAGTTAAAGGTGTAAATGTGGACTTGTGAGGGGCTATTCTCAGTTACAAATTCCTGTAATTAGTATTTACAGCAGCAGGGCAAATGTATGTGTGATTAAATCTAAATTAAATGTGGTGTGTGTGTTTGTGGTAATAAACTGAGTGGTTAATTGATGTTTCCAATAGATTTATAATGATAATGGACTTCCGTGTCACACGGGAATGAGCAACAGGCCAGCGCAGAAAATACTTGTTAATTAAAATCAAATCATTGTTTGTTTTAGTCTTTTAATTTGATTTTCTTGGTAGTTAGACGTGCATGGAAACACGGATCACTAGGGTAACACACTTACTTTTGCCTTGTTTGTCTATATGGACATTAAATATGTCAAATGTTTCTTTTATATTATCTGTGTAAGGCGCAGCTAACCCAGAGTTAAACGATAGTACATTCAGTTTCTGTCCCACAGGAACAGTGAACATGAATCTACCCTTTTGGGCTAATTATTGTACCTTAAAGTAACTGTGTGTACCTTTTAGTACAGTAAAAGATACACATTCTTACCATTTCTTCTAGATTTTTGGTGCAATATCAGGAAAGAGTCTTTGTTCGGTCAAATACAAAACATTTAATGCTTAGATTTTAAGGTTTTACACTCTGACAAGTTTCATTCTGTATCTGCTTTGTAGTTGTGGGAGCTTTGAGCCATCAGTAAGATGAGAAAAGTGCTATTAAAATGGCAGTCTAGTTCTAAGTCTCTGAGTGAATATTATAAAATAAGGGGCACCATGTACCTAATTTTGCAAATTTTTAAACTAGTTCATTAAGATACAACTCTGACCTTTTAAGGTACAAAAGACAATACTAAAAACAACCCCTGACAAAGGTAGAATGACATTATCTACTATCTAAACGAAAAGCAAAAGTAATAAAGGTAGAATTATCAAACGGTAGAATAAAGGTACCAAAGGTGGAATTATCTGAATGAAGACTAAAAGTACTAAAGGTGGAATTATCTGAAGGAAGACTAAGGGTACTAAAGGTAATAGTGATAATAAAGATAGAAGTATGTAAACTTGGAGTTTTAAAGAGTTTTTTTCTGAATGTGTAGGTGTTGCATGTGTGATTTTGCAAGGATTAACTTCCCTAGAGGAGAGTTTGTACTCTCTAATACTTAACTGTATTTGTTCCTCCAGCTCCAGGATGTTCCAGCTGCTCCAGGGTCACAACCAGCAAGCTGGACAACGAAACCACAGAACCCGCCTGGTCACCAAAGATGGGCACTGCAACATTGAGTTTGGGAATATCGAGTACAGTAACCAGTTAGCGTACCTGGTAGACTTCTGGACCACCTTTGTGGAGATCCGCTGGCGGTTTGTTCTCCTTTTGTTTGTGGCTGTGTTCACAGGCAGCTGGTTCATTTTCAGCCTGCTGTGGTACTGGATTGCAAAGAGCAACGGGGACCTGGCTGGACAGAACCGGACAGAAGGACACATCCAGTGTATAGACAACGTTAACGGGCTCACAACGGCATTCCTCTACTCGTTAGAGACCCAGACCACCATTGGGTATGGAGGCAGGGCACTGACTGGCCACTGTGCTGGCACGGTGGCTCTAATTGTCATCCAGTCTCTAGTTGGGGTCTTCATCAACTGTTTCATGTGTGGTATCATCCTAGCTAAAATCTCCTTACCAAAGAAAAGGGCAAAGACTGTGACCTTCAGCCACACAGCTGTCATCTGCTTGAAGAAAGGAAGTCTGTGTCTCCTGATCAGAGTAGCCAACCTTCGAAAGACCTTACTAATCGGAAGCCAGATCTACGGGAAGTTGCTGAGGACAACGACCACACCGGATGGCGAGACCATCATCCTGGACCAGGTGGATATTGACTTCATGGTTGATGCTGGCAAGGATAACTTGTTTTTTGTTTGCCCTTTGACCCTGTACCATGTGATTAATAGATCGAGTCCATTCTTTGATCTGTCAGCTGACACCCTTCCTCAGCAGGACTTTGAATTGGTGGTCTTTTTGGATGGGACAGCCGAGTCCACCAGCTCCTCCTGTCAGGTCCGAACTTCCTACCTCCCACAAGAGATCCAGTGGGGATACAGCTTTCTGCCCATTATCTCCCGCACCAAGACAGGAAAGTACCGTGTGGATTTTTCTAACTTTTCCAAGAGCGTCAGGGTCACCACTCCACACTGCGTCCACTGCTTTGAGGCCGACGTAGACCAGAGAAACCACAACAACCACAGCCAAGAAAATCACAATAACCAGCCAAAGAGGGGGATTGATAACCCGGGCTTTCAGGTGATTGACATACATGAATCTGTGGATGTCACTACAATGTGAGCTGGTAGAAAAGGAGCCTACGCTTTCATTGAAACAGTGAATCGGGATGTGGGAAGTAAAGTGTGAAAAATTGGCACCTGTCACTTCCTTTAAAGCAGTTTACTCTAAGTCAGACTGCACCAGCGAAGAAATATTTGGTCACGGTGAACCATTCAGCATCTGAATTGTTGTCAGCTCTTTTGCCTTAAACAGAACAAACATCCACAGCTGTTAAACTATTTGAAAAAAAATCAGACAGAGTGGGAGTTGCTCATTGCAATCAAACCTCCGTTGGGACTTCGAATAGGTAACGTCAGGAAGACGGATTGTAGCTCTGACGCACAGAAAATGAAAGGGGGTAAAATAGCTGATGCACAGTGGGTACTTCTTGAGAAGATTAGGACCTGAGCCTGTTATAATGAAAAGTGTGTGCAGGAGGAAATAAAAGGTAGTGCCTTTTGAGTTTTCTTATTATTTCTATTACAACGCTAACTGTGTGGTGTTTTTTATTTTATTTTGACAGATCCTGTATGCCTGAATAATTAGGAAACTGGGATTTTAACTGTGACCAGTCTACATTTTGTAGATCATGCTGTGTAACACTGTACGCTAACTTCTCAGGGAAAGTAACATTCTTAGTTGAATAAAAGCTTTTTCACAATTCACTGACTTACATTTGATTTTATTGCACAATTTTTACTTTACACATTGAATATTTCATCATAATGTGCTATAAACAGAACAGATATACTACAAGGATGTAGATAATATAACTATGGACAAATAGACTGATTTATGCAAAATGGTTGTGCAGTACTGTGCATGCAGAGATAGGACAACTCTTAGTAGTTTAAGAGCTTTGCCCCTGAGTGCCACCCAATCCACAGTGGAAAGAGGCCTTATACCCTCCTATGAGTGACGGGTCCACAGTAGAAGCAAGCTAAAGTAGTTCTGGTGCCTGACTGGGATGTTTCCTATGTGAGGTCTTTCATGCAGCCAGGAGGAGGCCCCCTGGGCAGATGCAGGACATGCTGGAAAGATCTTGGCTGGCTCTGGAACACCTCAGTGTCCCCCGATAAGAGCGTTGACCGCTTCCCCCTCCACAACCCAAACCCATATATGTGGCAGAAAATGGTTGGATATAGGATGTCTACCAGTTTCTGACAAAAAAGAAAGCTTTTTAACATTTGTGAAAACATTTATTTTAAATCAAACAATGGCCCTTACTAATCTAACCAACTGCTGTATTGCAACAGCTTTTTGATAGTAATTCTACATTAGTGCATTTTTACCTTTGCTTGAGTATAAAGGATTGTTTCCAAGATTTCATGAAACAGAAATGAAATGTAAAACATAAGAGGCGATGAGGACTCATCCTGATGACTTGGTATAAGATGTTCGTCACACAATCATGTTCTCCTAAATTGATGTCTGTCTTCAACAATACATAAAGATGCCAGAAAAGCTGAGACAGCTGGCCGAACCACCAGAGAACATCAGACCACGGCTAGGATCAGTGAACATTACAAAGAATTCATTCAGCAATAAAGATGTTTTTTTTTCTCTCCCAACTGTCCCAGTTCTGCCAGCAGTCTCTCTTTCATATTCTCAGGGATGTTTAAAAAAGGTTCATCCAACAAACTTTTGATGTTCACACTTTTCCCCAATGCCCCACAGTTTACTGATGGCAGAAGACAGCCCCGACAAAACAACATCTGATAACATTCATCCACCGTTTCGGGGTGGATTGATGGACCTTGTTATGGCAGCACCGTGTCTCTGCAGGTGTTCCAGCAGCAAGCCAGGCTGTTCATTTAAGACTGGCATTCAACATTTTTGTCAGTGAGGAAGTGAGAGACTTCTGAAATGGCTTTCATCCCATTTGGATTTACAGAGGCAAGTTTACTGGGCTTCATCTGCATAACAATGAGCAGAACTGCTGAAAGAGATCGGCACAGTGAGTCTGAAGCAGCTGAAAAGAAAAAAATTAAGTAGACAGAGATGAGAGAGCTGAGTGGAAGGTGCAGAAGCTTTTGTTAATCTGGTAGAGGCCTGATTCATTTATAACGACGCACTTTATCCCCCAGTGCCATGGAGATGGAATAATTACACAAAAGCACCGCTTTCCTTGGTTACTGTTGCTATGTTTGTCTAGTTTTTATTTAGAGGATGTTGTTTTAAAGTTCTGGTCACAGAACTTTGAAGTTCTAGAACTTCTGAGACCTACATAAGGCTTTAAGACCAGATCTGGGTATTGTATGGCTACATCCTGTCCTTTGGTTGTCCCTGAGCGGTCTGGTATTGATGAAGTTTAAAAAATCCAGACACAGATACTCTCTCAGTAATGATCACCTGTCCACAGTCCTTCACATCAGACACTGAACCTGACTTTAATGCCCTTTTTCAAGGCCAAATAGGCTACATTTCTCTAACTGAACAAGAAAAAAAGAATTTAAAACCTGCAGAAGCAATTAAACTACAGACAAAATAGCAACAGCACTTTGTATAAAGTTTAAAGTCTATGAAGTTCTGCAAAACATGGACAATTTTTTCACAATTGTTGATTAAATAGTGATACAATTTTGGCATTTTTAACAATGGCTGTTTCACATTTTCATTGCCTAGTTGTAACATTTATTCTTACCAGTCTCATCTCATTGGTGCGGTCCTCCACAACAGTTCCAGTTCCTACAAACTTAGGAAGTCATGCAAAGACATTCAAATGTAACCTGTAAAATCACAAAGTTATGTAACACCAAATGCTGATGTTATCAGTGGGCTGTTAGCTTGTTAGCATCAGCTTAACATATATTTGGCTAACTGTTGGTGGACTTCTTGGAAGGTTGATTAAAAAAATGTAATTTGGAAGTTAAATAATTTCATTATATATTTTCTCATTAATCTTTGGTTTTTAAAAAGATCTATAAGAACTAAGAACATGGAGCTGTTCCCAAGAGTACTTTGCTGCCTAATTATTTTTAATAGGTCACATTTATACAGTAGTAGGCGGGGCTTAACTGACATCAGACTAGTAAGAAAAAACCCATTGAGAAAGCAGTTAGGTTACAAAGACTTTATATAAGGATTTCCTTGAGAAAATGACATGAAAATTTACTACCAGAATGTAGCCTTTAAAAAAGTGGGAGGTCAGTGTTGAGCTCTATGGAAATATATGGGAAAACTTTTTAAAATAACTTTTTGTTTTCTATTCTTTTGATAAATTTTGGTCTTATTTAGTGTGTCGGTCGTTATTTTAGTGGGTAACACATGCACCTAATATTTTGAGAGTATGGTAGTGATGTGATTTATATGAATTATCACACATTTACATTCAAGACTGGCTACAGTACATGAATATAGCTAGTATTACATTTCTACATTTCTACAACCATAAGTAATACTAGCTATATTCATGTACTGTCCTGATTTATTTCTTTTAAAATTGCATTTTTTTTTCTAATTATGCAATAAATTTGCTCAGATACAAAACAATGGATCTAATATTCAACCTTCAATCTGGATTCTGTTAGCACACAGAAATTCAATGTTCTGACTGTAGTCAATAAAGCACAACAAAAGAAATTCAAGAAACTGTAATTAAAAAGTAATAAACTGAAGGACAGATTCACTCCGAGTGGTAAATGTATTTTATTGGCAACTCCTCTGGATTCATGTGGGAAGCAAATGGAATTCATTTCACATGTAAACATGTTGTTTAAGGTCACTTGGATGTTGGAGTGTTGGCAGGACACACACTGTAGCAACAAGAGATGTCATCCCACTGAAATTCTTCAATAGTATATCAGCACGATCGTATTAGTAGATTTCTTATGTAAAGCTCAGCATGCACAAGAACTTTCCCAGCAGCCTTTATTTCACTGGATGAAATGAAAAAAACTAGGTCGAAGAGAAAATATGGATGGCTGAGTCTTTATTAATGAACATTTAGTTACTTAATTATGTTTGAAACAACAGAAGCCTCATAATTAAACTGTTTAAGTCATGATAATCCACATTTGAACAGTCACGATATTGATTTGATAAAAAGGCTCAGCATTCATGTTAAACTCAGAAATCAGATTTCCAACCATGTTTGGAAGCTTTTAAAAAAAAAAATTCATGAAAACGTTGACTTATGTATTAATTTCTGTCGTACACATAGATGTATTTCCACCGATTGAGAGACTCAGATATGGTCAGTAAATACAGCCCACAAACAATAAAGAGACTAGGAAGTCCCATCATCTGATGCTTTGAGACTGTGGGAGGAAACAGAATGAGCAACTTGCACTCAGACTCCTTAGTCAGCCTACTCGCTATGTGATCAGTGCCAACCACTGAGCAAGTGTGCTACCTTTTAATTAACTATTTAAGAACTAATTAATTAGTGAAGCTGATGGAGCTGCCTTTCATTTAGGACCTATTTCTGCGCTTTAATTACAGCTGGGATTTAATTTCGCCACCTTCAGTTTCCAACAAAACTGAGAGCAGAGCAGCATGTTCATAATTTGAAAGTAGCCGTTGGCTCTGCTGAAAAACACTTTCAGTTAAGTTTTCATTTCATCACCCATGACTATGGAGGGCCAGGAGAGTCACACCTAATCCTCCATACAGGACCTTTTGTTTGTAAAATGTAAAAGAATATACTATGAAATTAATCTTTTAGAAGATATCTTTTAGAAATTACTATTCAATACATTTGGATTGGTACTGAAATATGCCACAAGGATGGACAAATCGGACATCCTTGTGGCATCTGGATTATTGGCATTGCCAGCATGGCTTACAGCACCTTTAATCTAATTTAAACTCATATTTAAAACAAACCAAACAGCTGCAAAAGGGGAACCCCCACAGCTTTAGTAACACATCGCACACAAAGTCTTTACCCCACATCAGGTTTTTCCAGGATCTTGCCACCCAAAGGCAGTGGGATTTCATCAGGGCAAGCAAAACAGGCCTTGCTTGCACAGTAAAATCTAAAAACTGTTGAGCAAAACAGGTCCTGCTTGCCCTTCCATAAAGCTGCTATTTGCACCCTCGTTTGTATTAAATAAAGGACTAATAATAATATTACTGTCATCTTGTGGCTATTGTCCCTGGAAGCCCAGACAGTGGGGATGGAGTGTGTGTGTTTTGTGTGTATATAGACCAAAACCATTTACTCTGCAAGTTCTTTATTTGGACGCAACCTTAAGTGGCCATAAAAGGAACTACAGTGTTTAATACTTTGCGGTTGATTCATTTTTCAGCCCGTGGTTGACACACTGTTGGAATGAATGGCAGCGTAGGTTATCTAGGTTTATCCATTACTTGTTCATAGTAACATTGCTAAAAGGCTTACACTTTCCAAGGCAACCATGGATACCATGCTCACCATGTTAGTCCACTGTTTCAGTATGTCAACCCAAAAGCTAAAGCCATGGGAAACACCTACTTTTTTGTCTGTATTTAAACTTGATGGTGGTGCTAGATGAAAGTTAGGGGATCAAAAGGGGAATTAAATCTCTAAACCAAGAGAAAACTTCATAGTGAAGCTCGTGAAGCAGCCATGGAGCACTAAAATTCAGGATTTCACTTCAGGGGACTTGAATTTATGTATAACTATTAGCCCCCCCTGCAAGTCATCAACCTAATTATTTCAGTCTGGACCAAAAAGGGTGGATCAGCCAGCAAACATACCGATCCCCAGAGTTAGAGTGGCTAATGCGCTAAAAATACTGATTAAACAAAGTTTAAATATGACCTAAGTGACATACTCTCCAAAAAAAGATGCAAGAGTCATGAGTGGAGCAGCTGCTTCTGCTTTAGAAGATGTCCTCGAGGGCTGGTGTGCTAAATCCAGATGTGGCAACTGCGGTAAAGAGATTGTGATATCTCAGTGTCAGGGGGAGGAAAATGATGCACAGAGCTTTTATGCTATCATTCCTAAAATTATGCCTTCACCAAACAAATTCAACAGGGATGTTGCTCACTGTGTTTCAGAAAATCAGATGTTCAGACAGCCTCTCTCAGTCGACCAGCTGTGCTGCCAGCAAAAATATTCATCACATACATGTTTCAGCAGCTCCTCAACTGCACAGAGAGGCTGTGTATGGCCTAATGTATTTGATATAAATAATTTATGACGACTTTTCCTCAGCTTTGCCCTAAAGAATGATTTAAAAGAGAACAATAATGCGTCATTGTTCGGTTTGAGGCATTAGTTTTTTTTGCCCGGCAGTTAACAGAAAGATTTATGAATGCCCATATTTCCTCTCCCAGCTGGACCAGTGATATAAACCAGTGACCTTTCAGTCACACACCTGCTGGCACTAAGATAGGTGCCTTTATTCTTTTGAACTAATGGGGAGCAGAGTCTCTCATTTTACAGATTGCCTTCACTATAAAGGAATTACGCTTAGATCTTCATGGTCGTCAGGGCGAGATTGAAACTGCTCAGTGAGGTTAATTTAGACAGTTTTAAAACAAAACTTAAAAATTTAGTAGCGGCTTGATTTGAAGACACTTAACAACACCTTCACGGACGTATTAAAAGAACAGGACAGTTTTCCCCAGTGGAAAATACAATCCTTTAAACAACCACAAAAAAGAGAGAAGCTGACACATCCATGTCCAAAAAGCAAGTGTATAGTGTACAACCTATGGTCCACGGAGGAAGATGTGGAAGCAAATGCAATGAGTCAATTATCCAGGTCCTATAACACATCCATGTGCTCCCTCTGGAGGACTTCACCCAGGAATACAATGGGTTCATATGTGGTTTTGGCATATCACACTGGAACAGTTTCAAAAGCAGAATGTTTAGTCTAACAGGACCCTGTATGTTGTTCTTGCATCCAACTTCCTTCCCGCCTCAGCTGCTCTGCTCAGTATGACGTGATTTCCGTAAAAAAAAAAGGCTGAGTCACTAAAACGATGTGCTGAGGGGAAAGCTGCTTCTGAAACATGGTGTGGTGCATTTGGTGGAACTGTAAGCTTTACGGGCAGTTTGAATGTTTTTGCAGACCTTGCAAATTTTTGTAACCTGATGTCGAAAAAGCACCGAGTGGGAGGTCGTTGCAACTGATGGAAAGATCAGACACTACCTATCAAAGTTTTCTGGGTTATGAAACCTGTTGTTTAGAAGTAGATTTTAATCAGTCGCACAGGTATTAATAGTTATTCTGCTGTGATGACCAACACACCGCAGCTTGGGTGATTTCAGCCATTCTAATGGGGATGCTCTTTGGCTAATGTCTCGGTTTGAAAACTCCAATATGGCGACGACAAAAAAAAATGCTCATCTGATGGATAAAAACTGGGATTAACCGATGGGTAATACCACAGTAGCTACGTTAATTTTTTATACTGTCCATTATGGTGATGTTAAGTGACCATGTCAATAAATACATCTAAGATGAACACGTGTGGAACCCACCATCCTGGTATCTTACAAACTAGGTGCTTTTTAACCCGAACTATTACCTTGTACTATTCTAAAACAGGATGTCTTGGTACCTAACCCTTAAGAGAGAGAAAGAGAAAGTGAAACCTGATGTTTATATGGCATTTCAAACTAATTGTTTAGTGGGAGAATTTGTTCCTTTCACATACAAACAGTTTGGCTTTTATTACCTCAGGACCCCTCAACTGTGGCCACGTGCGGGGTTCTGACCTACATGTTAGGAACCACTGTTACTCTACTTCTTCCCAGTTGGGGTTTTTTTTTTGTTTCATTTATTTTTAGTCATTTTTTGAATGTTTTTCCTGTTTCCTCTGTGCAGCTCTGAGGTATACTTGACTTCTCCTGTGTGTTTGTAACCTACTTAACTTTGTGTGAACAACTCAAACAAAGTAAGCACTCACTTCCAACTGTAAGAAACAGTCTGGATTTCAAGTTTCCGCATCCATGCAAGAAACTTCTGTTTAACATAATGTTGAAACGTCACAGCTCCATCCATCACGCCGGGGACTGAAACATTTCCATCTTTGACAAGCTGCTGCGACTTGAAAGCTTCCAGAGAGGCTGGAAAATATCAAATTGTGTCTTTAGATCGTTCCACTCAATTATTTTGGGTTGGAAAGTAGCCGTCATAGCACATTAAAGCCATGTGGTGTGGAGCACAAAACCTGCTCTGGAGATTTTACGAAGCAAGCTCGGACTCAAATGACAAAACGTATTTACAGAAATGGCACAGCTTTTTCCCCAGACTCGGGACTTTTAATGGCATGTTGCCCTTTAACATGAATGTAATGATTCACTATCTGAACCATCATCTGTTCCCCTGCTGTGGGAGTTAACATGCTTTGTTGTGTGTTCCCACAGTTTAAATATGAGGCTTCTGCTATCATTTTATTTTGAAAAGTAAAAGACCCTTCAGAAATCACTCAAAAGAAGAAGTTTTTCAAAGCACACTCTTTTTTTCCCCCCCTCAGTAAGGTGACATTCACAGCTTTCAGCTCTTTGACTGCTTCTGACAGCCACGTGGATCCAGTCACACATACTGTACTGTACCATAAGCTGATGCAGGCATGTAAATGACTCAACTTGGATATTATTAGCTCATCTTCACTCACTGTGGCGCTGATCAGCTTTGACGTCACTCATAATCATCTCGTGCGGGCGCCTGCAGCCACGGCTCCTCCATCGCGGACGCTGCGATGCAAATCATCTGAAATGTTTTGAGGCCGTTTGGCTCATAAATGGATGTCTCTTTATAATTTAAATTATCTGTTTTGATACTCCTCTTTTTTGTTGGTGTTTTTTGGAAAGGCTGCTGGGATGAGTCCGAGTTAGAAAAGAGACACAATAAAAACAGACCAAACAAACAAAAACACGGGCTCAGAAACAAGCACTTTACATCGTTTTTGAGGATTCTCCAAACACATTAAGCAGCCAGTCTTACACAAATCATCAGCATGAATAAAACCCCAGTGAATTTGGAGGGTTGAGGGGATTCAGACAGAGAGAAAAATAAAAAATAAAAAAGAGGGGGGGGGGCTATAAGCCTCTGAAGCCCCAGAATCTTACTGCAACTATGGGATGTGCTTGGAGGTGATTTGGTATCGTTGCTCTGGTTATGGAAGGGGGATCTGGTAAAGCAGTGGTTCTCAAACTTTTTATGGCATGCCCATCTTCAAAATACCCACACCCCCATGTCACAGGCCACAGCGACAACTTCAAATGTGGAGTTTTTCATCCTTTTTAAAGTGAAAATATTCATTTTTGGTGGAGATTGGAAAGGTGAGATTAGGTATTTTGTAATTTGTCAGTAGAAACACAGTGGAAAAAAAATTAAAAGGTGAAACCTAAAAAAATGGGTTTAAAAAACAAAACAAACAAAAACAAGCAAAACATGTCAACGTTTGTAATGTGAAATGCATTGAAAAATGTTAAAAGGTCTTGGGGGGGGGGGGGGGGGGAGAAACAAAAAAAAAAAAAAACAAA
>VUQG01002483.1:0-11847 GCA_015106755.1 Etia nguti
GCATTTCAATGGCTCCCCTCTGGGCGACGCCGCCGCTTCATTTCCTGTAGGGCTGAGCAGAGGAGAGCCACCTTTGTCCCCAAAGCCACTCTGCTTTTTAACTCCAGCCGATAAAAACATTTCCCACACCCATAAACAAACTACACTCTTCTTACACTACTGACACTTTATTCACTTTTAGTCACTTGCAGTTATTTATTCACCTTTCAGTCCCTTTAATTTTAAAACTGTGTAATTTTAAAACGGTGTATATACTGTATATTCTTTGTATTTATTATCTCGCTCTTATTGCCTGTTTATGCCCTGTCCTTATCTTCAACGTCACGCTGCTCTGTTGTATGTTAATTGCCCCTTGGGGATAAATAAAGTCTTCTGATTCTGATTATATGGAGGGAAAACAAACTGTTATTCTCTGCACATGTGTCAATACATGTAGATTACAGATCACAGAAAACCTTCACATGTTGGTTTTCTAACATAGCAAAAGTGTTTTGTATGTTTATAATTCAAACAACTTGAGTCTGGATCTAGAAATTTTCCAGATGTTTTACCAAAAATGGATGATTTTGTTTTCTAATTAAAAATTGGAATAGTTAATGACTTGAATGCTACTTTCAAACTTTGTTGTGGCCCCTGAGTTGTATGTTTGACATGCTGATATCGGTGAGACAAAAATCTCAAATCATTGGCTTTCTGTGACGATTTGCAACATTTTTCTCCATTTGAATCAAACGTACAGTGGAGTGAAAACTTTTAGAAACTACAGATAAATTGAGATCGTGCAGTATTAATAGTTTTTATTTGTTTTAAACTTAACGTAAAGTACATGAATATTAGATTCTCTGCATTTCAATTTAAAATAAAGTGATCTGTACCAGCGTTGTTCCTCTTGGCTCCTGTTCCACCTTTCCAGCAAATTTCATGAAATTCCCCTCTGTAGTTCGTGTACTCTTGCTGAAAATAAAACAAAGACTCATGTTCACCTTACTTTAAGAAAAAGCCTAAATCAGAGTCAGAATTTGTCTTGTAACACCCCCCCCATTCTGTGTGCCTTCGAGGTCCTTGGCACAAAACGTGCAGATTCAGGCTCCCTCCTCTTTCTTTTATCCCTTCATTAAATCGCTGACTCCATCATGATGAAATCAGGGCGCTGTGTGGCCCATAGCATGTTGCAGGACTCCAGCTCTTTTTCCTTTTTGGATTCAGAATGAAGTGTAGCCCAATCCTGGTACAGCGTAATGGCTTGTAATCAAAACATTTAAAGCTCTTAAAGCTTTTGAAAAGTGCCATATCTAAACATAGATTACACTGATATACTGAGAGATGGCTTTCACAGGCTCTTTGAGGTCTTGCAGAGGTGTTGGAGTCGGCTGTAGGCTTTTCGCAGTGTTACGAGTGGCGTGCTATCTCATTATTGGTTTGTCTTGACCTGAATCGATCTGGAGACAAGGGTCGGCCTCAGTGAGAAGATTTGAGAGGGCATACTTAATATTGGTCATCAATTTTATACTTTGGACTCTGATTTAATGACTCGTTACTTCAGAAAATGCAGTTAGTAATAAGCTAAATCAATTCTATTGACAAATGATGCCTAAAATTCCCTTTCTTTGACCCTCTACAATTGATTTGACTAAGGGACTACCCTCTGCCTTTAAACTGGATTTGTGTATCTCTTCATCAGTCATGGCTGTCGTGAGGTTCTACAGTAGTGAAGCTCTGAATAGTCGGGCCTTACAGAGGGCAGCCAAGCTCTACCCACATCTGTTGGTCACGACTGAGCTGTGCTACAATGTGGAACTGACAGGTGAGTGTGTAAGAGCTTGTGAGTTGGTCTTGAAGATGCTAATTATTATGGATGATGATTAAAGTCACTGAATTCACCTTAAAGGTTTTTTACTAGTCTCCCACTTAAAATGTCACATTTACATCCATTTATAATGTTTTGTCCTGCTGTGATTTTTCTCCTGCAGGCTGCGAGAGTCTCAGCGCTGAGCAGAAGGGGGTTCTACTCTGGTTGTTTCGTCGTCCTCTGCACGCAGAGCCACTATCTGAGAAACCAAACCTCACAGAGGGCAGTGGGGAGAAACTGGTGGAGATTGGGCCCAGGTATTGCTGCTGGTTTTTAGAGATAATTCATTTGCATCTCACAGTCTTTTTGCTTAGCACAAAACACCAGATGCCATCTGCAGTTGATTTACCAGGCAATCCCTGCTCTTATTTTGAACGTTCAGTCACTGCCAAGCAGCTAGTCCTGGCCTTTCCCGAGCTGTGAATCCTTACTTGATGAGGTCCTGGATAGGTAGCAATCAGCTGCTTTACCAGCGAGGATCCGACATCCAGCTCCACTGTTTTTGGATTGCAGCTGGGAATGCTCGTCCTTGTTCTTCTTTGAGATCAACAGCACCTCTCTAACTAAAATGGTTCAGATATTGCAGTCCCAGGCAGCAGGTCGCGATTACGAGCTGCAGCCTAAGAAGGTGGGGCTGGAAGAAGGATACAAATCTGTACCTGTGCATTTTCAAATGTTTGTGTTCCAGGTGCTGTATGTTTGTTTTCTTGGCAGTTGGTGATATATTGTGCATTTCTATTTGTACTCTATTCTTTGATTACGTCTCCCCCCCCCTTTTTTTCTTCCTTTTTTTTTCTCCTGCCTTTTCTGCCTTAGACATTGTCATACTGTACGAATAAGATTCCAGTTAGTGAAATGAGAACTTATGGTTATGAAATACAGGAAACAAAGAAGTCAAACTGGTAAGATGCAAACAAGCCAGACTGTGAGGGTTCTGACCAAGACGTTTTTGACTTCCTGTAGCATACATTGAAATAAATACTGTTTCTACTGAAAAATGTTAGGCAGATGTTCACTGTGACCAAGGGTAAGTAATATGGAGATCTTTAAAAGTGCTGCACAGACTGTAGGCGAGCCTGACTTAAAAAGTAAATAGGGAAACATATGGTACAGTTTTAATTAAAATAATTCTTTTAAATCATATGAGAGAAAGTCTACGTTAAGAAAAAGTCTTTTATGTTATATTTTCAGGTTGAACTTCTCCACTGCCTGGTCCACTAACGCTGTGTCCATCTGCCAGAGTGCCAGTCTCACTAATGTCACCCGAGTCGAGCTGTCGCGCAGGTTTCTCATCAAGGTGTGAACACACACACACACGCTGAAAAATCTACATATATACATATATTTTTGTCTTTTTCTTTTGCGACTTTATTTTCTGGGTCTAATGTGAACTCTCTGTCTCCGCTTCAGCCCAAGACTGAGCAGAGTGTGAGTGAAATCAGTGGAGATGTAAAGAAGCTGATTGAGTGTCTGTATGACAGCATGACGGAGTGCATCTATCAACACCCCATCACCTCCTTCACTGTGGAAACAGAACCTCAGGCGGTGTTCGACGTGGACATCCTGGGGAAGGGTCGCGCAGCCTTGGAGAGCGCTAACGATGAGCTGGGTGAGAATTTATAAATTTTTAATTTTTTTACACTTTAATAGAGTTTCCTTACTGGGGCTCTCTTAATTAATGGAGCATTATTGAGCTTCATCCTGTTTTAATCTCTGCTTTTATTTTCCTCAATCAGTCTTTTATTGCATTAAATGAACTGTGACCTGCCTCTCTCTTCTCTTTGTCCGCTCTTTCTTTATGCTGCTTCTCAGTCTTACAGTGGTCTGTGAGTACACTGCTAATAATGTCACATGATGCATGACATTATTACTTAGCTGGTTGAAGTCACAGGACGGCAGTGATGCTGCTGATTATCTTGCACGTGCATGTGTGTGTCTAATGTAAAACCCTAAAGAGATAAAGGCTCGGTCGATTGAAGGACTGAATAAACTGATCTGAGTGATATTTGAAGCCAAGATTTTCTGTTTCTGGTTGACTCAAAGTTTGTTCATTTTTTTCAGTCCGTTTCTTGTACCTGACCATTTTCTTTGTTAGTTTTTTCTTAAGGTTTGTAACACACAGAAAACTAGGGGCTGAACCAGTGCTTAGTCCACACCTTATTATTTTATTTTTTATCTTTAAGCGCTTTGTTACAAGCAGTCTGTCATAAAATCCCAAAGATAACAGTTTTACAGGCAAAAAATTATATTTTTGTACCAATGAGGTGATTCTTAAAGAGCTATTAACTAAAAATTTGGCATATCTTAGCATGGTGTGCAGTTTGTCCTTAAAAAAAAATTTGAGTAAACTTGAGGACAAATTAATTATTGGCAGACCTAAAAAAAAAAAACCCCAAAAAAACAAAACAATCTACAGCAGGTGGATGGTATCTGAAATGGAGTAAAAGCAGATAATGAAATGCTGGCAGTCATGGACTGGCCTCCCCGCAGTCCAGACCTCAACATCATTGAACACGGTGAGATCATCTTGATCATCATCATCAACTGAAGGCAGAAAACAATCAAAGGTCTTTGATTTTAATTGCCTAAGCTGTGTTGAAGAACAAAGGTGTTCATACCAAATACTGACTTTCAAAACTGTACAGACTCTAATTTTGCCTTATATACTATATTTATATTAACATACAAATAAATTAGAAGTGGCTTGAGACACTACTGTATAAGATAATGAAAGCAGTTTATTATTTTCCTAGAAAAAGTTGGATGTGACACTAATTTTATTTGAGGAACATTGCTAATTTAAGGTGTGCAATTTCTACGGTGCCATTGTTGCAAATCGTTCTTGGTTTTATCTTTTCTTACTTAAATAGCAACTTGCAATAATTTAACGCCATCGCAGTCTGTCCAAAATGCAGCTGCACATCTTTTAACTGTTTCCAGGAAGAGATGTCTTGCATCTTTATTCACTCTCCGTTAGCTTTAGAGTCAAATTCAAAATTCTTGTTTTATCCTTTGAGCTTTGAAGGCTAAAGCACTCCAGTATATCTCACTCGGTGTCTCTCCTTCGGGTTTATGAGCCCGTTGTAACATGATCTTCTATTCCCCGACCCGAAGCTGCAGTCACACTGCGGTGAAAGCTGTAGGCTGACACAAATGGCCAGTTGCTATTGTGTGACCAGACGACCCTTTGTCCTCTTCCACCTCCTTAATTTTTCCTTTAAATAATATTTAAAGTTCAAGGAAGTCTCCTGCAAATACAAGCTCAATAAATATGGGATGATTTCCGAGTTACCAGAATGATTAAGATTGCAGTTACGACCCACAGTAAAAATAATTTTTGCAGCCATACGAACAAGTCCGTTCTGTCATCTGTGCGTAACAGCGATTTTCTGTGTAATGACCCAGAACTGTAAAGCATTTCATGTGTCTGCATGCTGCTGTTTGTTCTTTGAGCGATTATTTCCTCCTAATAATGTGAACAGGTTTCAGACTGACACCAGCCACAGTGACAGAACGTGGCGTGCGTTGTTATGTTCATGCTCTGCTTATTCGCTCAGCTTCATTAACATTCACAAGCAGCTCAAAGAAATGAGAATCATTTCAGTGCACATACTTTGTAGGCACTCCCATGCTCGGCTGGTGAATTGAGGAGATAATTAAAAAGGGTTATATGTGGAATTTGTTCTGACTACAGCTGCTTTGAATCCTTACGAAATCAATTTTACACTCACTATTTTGGTGTTTAATAGAGGGGACACAAGTTTGTTATGCAGTGTGTATCCTTGGAATACTAATTGTAATGTAATCATGCTAAGTACTGCTTAAGTTTAAGTGCAGTGGAAGTGATCAAACTTATGTATACACGAGCCAAAACCATCTCAGAGTTGTCGGCTTTCTTGTGTTTTGAAGCATGTTTGAATGCATGGGAGTGTGTCGATTGATTTTTATTTCGCCCAAGGGTTAAATGATATTTTTCACGTTTATTTATAGAGCACAATTCAGGGGAAGAAATGCTGACCAGAGTGCTGTGCACCTTTTTAGAAGAGCACATTTTGAATCAATAGTAAATGGATGGAAACCAGTCGTTGCTCTCTAAATGATCGGGTGATGCCATGTGGTTGTTTTTTCAGTATTGAGAAACTTTATGTATGGACTTTTGTGGTTCGTGCAGGCTTGGCCTTTGACTCCTGGGATCTGGACTATTACACATCGATGTTCCAGAGGATTGAAAGGAATCCCACCAGTGTGGAATGTTTTGACCTGGCCCAGTCCAATAGGTGGGGTTGTCTGCAGTGAACAGATTGGCAGGACTGCTCTGTGTGTTGTGTGTTTTTGGCATTTATACGCTGCAAGGCTTTCTTTGTCCTTCCCAGTGAGCACAGTCGTCACTGGTTCTTCCGGGGGCGGATGGTGATCGACGGGAAGGAGCAGAAGGAGACTCTTTTCAGCCTTATAATGGACACGCAGCGGCACAGCAACCAGAACAACGTCATCAAGTTCTGCGACAACAGCAGGTAGTAGTGGCGACAGCAGGGGCGAGCACACTTGTGAGTGTGTCTGTCTATTTTGACTCACTGTAAAGTGTGTGTGTGTGTGTGTGTGTGTGTGTTTGTTCAGTGGCATCAAAGGCATGGAGCTTGAGTTCATTTACCCAAAAGACCCATCACAAGCGAGCCCGTATGAGACTCGGCGCTCACTAAGACATGTCATCTTCACAGCAGAGACGCACAACTTCCCGACTGGTTAGGGCACAAAAAGTTTTGTACTTACTTAAAATGCAAGTTTCTGTTTTTAGCTGAGCTTAATCCTGAGCTGGATGGACATTTTAGGTGTATCGCCGTTCAGCGGAGCCACCACAGGGACTGGTGGTCGTATCAGAGATGTCCAGAGTGCCGGACGAGGAGGCCACGTCATTGCTGGCACTGCGGGATACTGCTTCGGGAACCTGCACATACCAGGTCCAAGACTCTATACGTCTAATATTTAAGCGCATGCTCTAAAACCTACAGGGCAACAAATTAAAATCCACACATTAGAACTATTATAATATATCACAAGGCTTTCACTACAAAGTAAAAGCTTTAAATACCTAAATATAGTTTTGCTTTTTTTATCCATGAGTCATTTTGACACCATGTAAGGATGCTAAAATGGTTTTGGTTAGAATTTGATGTTGATCAGTGAATTGGCAGTCAAGGAAAGTAAAAAGGTGGTTTCATTAAACTATAAAAATTCTCTCTTTAAAGGTAAAATTGAAGAATTTTACCGCATTCATTTAGATAAACCTAGATGTTATCTGGATAACAGCGACGAAGAATCTGAAAGTCTTGAATGATTTGCCACACACGTGGCATCTATACAGAAATGGATAATGGTCCAATAATTAAACCCTGAGGCACACCATGACAAACATTAAAAAAATGCATTTTTGTTAATAAGGTATCAGAAAACCTGGTTGGACTGTGCTGCGCAGAAACTGAACTTGAGTCTTTTCCTCTCTAGGATATAATCTCCCATGGGAGTGTAAAGGAGAAGGATGGGAGTATCCCTCCACCTTTGCCCCTCCTCTGCAGGTGGCCATCGAGGCCAGCGATGGAGCGTCGGACTACGGCAACAAGTTTGGAGAACCTGTCCTCTCGGGTAGGAAGACCTGCAAGTAAATACTAAACACATACATTTAAACAAGGATACAAATCCAATATTATCTCTGTTGTTGCAGAAAAGTCATTTTGTCTCTTTTCCTTAGACTGCTTCCCAAAAACATTGCATCTTTAAATCTGTAACCTGTTTTCTAATGTAAATGTACAAATTTATGAATGAATATTGAATTATTTCAGCACTGCTTTAACATATAACCCCCCTTTAGGCTTTGCTCGTTCCTTCGGCATGCGGCTGGCTAATGGGGAGCGACGGGAGTGGATTAAGCCGATCATGTTCAGTGGTGGTCTCGGTTCTATTGAAGATATACATGTGAAGAAAGAAGCGCCAGAGCCTGGTGATGCTTTAACACACTGTCTGAAATGACATTAATCAATTCAGAAGCTATATTTACACACATTGATCAGTGACTCACAGAGACTCTCTCCCGCTCTGTTGTCCATCAGGAATGGAGGTGGTGAAGATCGGAGGGCCGGTGTACAGGATTGGTGTAGGAGGAGGAGCAGCCTCTTCTGTTCAAGTATGGACGCTACAATTGATCAATGACCTCACGTGACGTGAATGTTTTTCAGTATTCAAGTACATGTAAACTTGTAGGTCCAGGGGGACAACTCCAGCGACAGGGATCTGGGTGCCGTCCAGAGGGGAGATGCTGAGATGGAGCAAAAGATGAACCGTGCTCTCAGGGCGTGCCTGGAAAGAAGCGGCGGAAATCCAATCTGCAGTATACATGATCAGGGGGCAGGAGGAAATGGTG
Organism: Etia nguti; assembly: GCA_015106755.1. Lineage (NCBI taxonomy): Eukaryota > Metazoa > Chordata > Actinopteri > Cichliformes > Cichlidae > Etia > Etia nguti. The sequence continues at coordinate 8,265 of VUQG01002483.1, forward strand.
TGAAAAATATGTCTTCTTTAAGAGGTTATATAAAGCTTAGAAATGAGAGAAAAACCAAGGTATTGAACCTATACTCTCCTTTTTTTTTTTTTTGCTTTGTGTTGTAGAAAGGTGACCCCACACTGAGTGTGCTGGAGCTGTGGGGGGCCGAGTATCAGGAGAGCAATGCCCTCCTGCTGCAGCCATCAGACCGGTCCTTCGTGGAGAGGGTGTGTCAAAGGGAGAAGTGTCCTGTTGACTTTGTGGGAAACATCACAGGAGACGGCAAGGCACGTTTTAGACTGGCTCGAGTCGATAAATGCACATCTACTATACCGGTCATTTCACCTTGTTGGCTAGGTCATAATGCCACAAGTGTCTCACTGAGTAAGATCCATGCTCAGTGAATTACTGATTTCTCACTTAGATTGTGCTGGTCCATGATGAGGGAGGAAGTGGCGATGAGGCAGACAGGGGGCGTTGTCCTGTGGACCTGCAGCTGGAGTGGGTTCTGGGAAAGATGCCGCAGAAGGAGTTTAAGATGGAGCCACTGGCCCTGAATCATCAAACACTGAGTCTTCCTGTTGGGCTGACTGTCAAAGATGCTCTGCACAGAGTTTTACGTTTGCCTGCTGTGGCGTCCAAACGCTACCTAACCAACAAGGTGCGTGTGTGTATATACCCGTCTCACAATCTCTTGTTTTTAGAAATAACTTGTGCAGACACTGTAATTCTCTCTGTTGTCTCTCTCTCTCTCCCTCCATCAGGTGGACCGGTCTGTGACTGGGTTGGTTGCCCAGCAACAGTGTGTCGGCCCTCTTCACACCCCATTGGCCGATGTGGCTGTTGTTGCTCTATCACCTTTCAGCCTAGGGGGAGCAGCAACAGCCATTGGGGAGCAGCCAATTAAAGGGCTGGTGTGTCCTGCAGCAGGGGCTCGCATGGCTGTGGGTGAGGCTCTGACCAATCTGGTGTTTGCAAGGGTAACAGAACTAAAGGTGAGTAAATGTGCAGAAACAAACAAGCGTAGTATATCACAGATATGCAAAAATGTAAAAAGGTGTATTTTTAATCCCAACATGATGAAATTATTAGAATTTTATTATTATAATTATTGGGTTATTTTTTTTAATCTTGTCAGGATGTGAAGTGCAGTGGTAACTGGATGTGGGCTGCTAAGCTGCCTGGAGAGGGGGCATGCCTGTGGGAAGCCTGCAAAGCCATGTGTGCAGTCATGGGTCAGCTGGGAGTGGCCATCGATGGAGGCAAGGACTCTCTGAGCATGGCTGCTAGAGTTGGAAAAGAGACGGTCAAAGCTCCAGGTACTGTGTGTGTGTGTGTGTGTGTGAGTGCGTGTGTGTGAAAACTGTCTAAACTTAGCTTTCGCTCTGCCTCTTTTTCAGGTGCTCTCGTTATTTCAGCATATGCTGTTTGCCCTGACATCACTGCCACTGTGACGCCTGATCTTGAGGATCCAGATGGCAAAGGTATAACGCACACACCAAGACTCAAATCTATCAGTGTTTTAATGGCATAAAAAAATAAGTTAGTTTTCCTTATTTAGAGTTTTTTTTAATTTCTATTTTCATGCTTCTCTCACTCACGCTACGCACTTCGTACTCTCCAAGCATGCTGCATACTCAGTAACAGACGGCCTGCCTCTGACTTTTTGTCCTCTGTCTGCAGGCGTGTTGTTGTGGGTTCCTCTCAGTCCAGGCCATCATCGTCTGGGAGGCTCAGCCCTGGCTCAGTGCTACAGCCAGCTGGGAGACTGCTCTCCTGACCTGGACCAGCCAGAACTATTGACAGCCTGTTTCAACACCACTCAGAAACTCATACACGGTCAGTTTGCACAGGGAAAACATCTCCCTGCCACAGAAAGGAAAAAAGTTGGCAGTGATTTAGTCTGCTAGCAAAGTTTTCTTGAGTTTTTTTTTCTTTCAGTTTTGTTTAAATATTCCATTAAATTCTCACTGCACAGCCACAGCTCTGCACTGTGACGAGAGAGCCACCTAGTGGCTTGAAAAGCTCCTAAAAAATAAGAACAACAACATGGAATCTATTTTGTGTCCTTTCAGATTGCCTGCTAAGTGCAGGTCATGACATCAGTGACGGAGGCCTTCTTACCTGCTTGCTAGAGATGGCGTTTGCAGGAAACCGTGGGATTGATGTTGAATTGACTTCACAAGGAGCTGGAGGTTAGAGACTGAATGTGTTATTTCTCTTTCCTTACCAGTTAATTACACATACATAATACAAATTAACTGTGTCTTTACAATCTTTTGCCACTTGTAGTCATGGAGCTGTTGTTCAGCGAGGAGCTGGGTTTGGTTCTGGAGGTTTCACAGTCAGATTTAGAAACTGTGTGTCAAAGATACAGCGATGCAGGCGTCCAGTGCCTTCATATCGGCAGAACGTGTGGCTTTGGACCAGAAGCCATGGTGAGACGTTAAACTTTGCACGGACTCAGGTCTTGTGTCTTTGTAAGGGATGACCGCTGTCTTTCATCTCACTTGTCTTCCAGGTCAGGGTCCGTGTAGATGGGAAGGAGTTGCTGAGGGAGCTGCTGCCTGACCTCAGAGCAATATGGGAGGACACGAGTTTCCAACTGGAGTGTCTCCAAGCCAATGAGCTGTGTATTAAACAGGAGGAGGAGGGGCTATCAAAGAGGACACAGCCATACTTTAAACTGACCTTTAACCCCTCTGAAATGCCCACCATCAGCCAACTTGGTATCAATGACCTATTGTAGTCCAGAATTGCAATTAATGGTTGTTTTTACTATGAAGTCAAACACTCTTTGATTATTTAATTGTCTATAAACTGTAATTTAGCATAACAGTTGTGCATGCTATCAGAGGGTGTATCCCCACTGGGGAAGTCCTCCAGGAACTACAAACCTTTGAAGCATTTTATTCAGTTCGCTAGTGTCTCATACTGCTAGTAGCAACACTGAACTGATGCAACAGCTAGCTGCTAACTGGTAATGCATTGTCATCTATTGTTGTGGTTCTTTATAACTCTGTTTCAGCTTATATATTTTCCCTTTACATCATTCCCCCGTGTCCTGAATGGAATGACACCATATTTACTTAGGGGTTGGACAACACCACTAACTTCTTACTCATTTAAATTCATCAGGTTTTGTCAGATATAATCATTTATTAATACTGCGTGAATTTTTTTTTTTTGTCTTTTTAAACTGTTCTACTCTTTTAGCACGCGTCGCTGTGGTCAGAGAGGAGGGCAGTAACGGAGATCGAGAGATGTCTGTCTCTCTGTATATGGCGGGCTTTGAGGTATTAACGACAGCCTTATGAACCAGATATCTGTTCATCTAAATCTAAACTGTGTTGCATGTGTTCATTATTGAACTTTGTAATCTAAATGTGTGTGTAGGTTTGGGATGTCACCATGCAGGACCTGTGCACTGGCTCACTAACCCTGGACCCTTTCAAAGCAGTTGTCTTTGTTGGTGGTTTCAGCTATGCAGACGTCCTGGGATCAGCTAAAGGTAATCGCACTCGCATGCACTCGGACATAAACCACTGTGAGATACATATCCTTTTTTTTTTTTTTTTTTTTTTTTTTTTTCCCCTCCACT
>VUQG01002484.1:8543-24739 GCA_015106755.1 Etia nguti
TCAAGTCTGTCAGCGCATGCTCCTGACCTGTTTCCCTTTGCAGGAGCTGGAGTGGGCTGTTGGCTGCATGTAAAAGGTCGGAACGGCCAAACCTATGAAATGCCTGATGTCCCACGTCACTCTCTTTCTTTCTTTATGCTTAGTCTTTGGACATACTTCCAGTTTGACAGAACGGACCACTAGCCAGATCTCCACACCTGATCTCGTGTTTATTTGTTTAAATAAACAAATTAGCTTTTAAGTGAATGTGTGTGTGTGGACTGCTTCTCTTGTTACAAGCTTAACCCAGTTTGTAACACTACCAGGTTACACACTGTGGCATTGCTCTGAAACATTCTATACATTCTGTCATCCATCTGATCAGTGGAACTGACTATGCCTGTGTTGTTCCTTCTATAGTTTATGACAAGTCAGTTCAGTCGCATGTGAGATAGGAATGAGAAAGTGTTGTTGTGAAGCCAACGAAGTGTGGCAAAAAGTGAAAGCTGCTTTAGACAGTCTCCATCCTGCTTTTTTGTGCATGAGTGAACAAAGTGTGCCAATGAGCACTGCGGTTAATATCACTAACATACATATAGTAATCATAATATAAGAGAAATACAGTTCAGGTCATATAACCCCTTTCATGAAATACTGTGTTACATGAAAAAAAAAGTAATCATAAGCCAAGGTCAGCTTGCAGTGTTTTCCAGGCTTACAGTTTCCATGAACAGCTGGCATCAGAGATGTGAACAGCCTCCTTGACCTTCTTTCAGGGATCTTCTGATCTCTGGTCGATGACCTTCAACCCTTCCCACTTTTGGTGATGTGCACAGATTTGCTCTGGCGCTGTCCGTTTTTACTGTTCATGCCATTTCTATTCGTTACTCTTATAAGCAGGGAAGTATTCAGAAAACTCAACCAGACCTTGAGTTGAGATTATTGTGAGGCTAAGAATGCACTATTAGTCTCCTAAGTTGTAAAATCACAAGTACATTCCATTTGTCAGTATGTGCCAGGGTAATATGCATAGCATTTTAAAATATGGATGAAAAAATATTCTTGTTCTTTCAAACTCTTTGGTCTGTTCTCAACCATAAGGTGCTATTGGTTTTCTTTTGAATACGTAGTGTCTTTTAGTAGTATCTTAAATCATGCTGTGCTTATATTTGTAGTTTCATTTCATCTAGTTTACCTTAAATAGACTTTAAATCTTTCGCCCCTCGCTGTGACTTTTTCCAGCCACTTGCATGCATAAAGACTCTACTCAGCAGATGTTGGTGCTACCAGTAATGAAAAGAATCAGTCTACCAACCAAATGATAATTTACCACCTCTATCTAGTCAGCATCTGCTGGGCAATAAATATAAATTGCTTAAATTTGCTGGGCATGTTAATGTAACTCACCATCTGTACTAGTATACCTTTATGTTTTTCTGAAGTTTCTATGGCTGGCACGTGTGAACAGACAGATGCACGACTTACACTTAGCAAATAAAACACAGACACAGAGTGATGAACATACGTACACAAACACAGTATAAACTATTTAAAATAAACGCGCACTCCAGCATTTTGGCTAAATTGGAAGTACTGTCAAATATTGACCCAACAGAAATATCGTGTCATACATTTCCTCTTTTCTGTACCAAAAATATGTGCTCTCTTCTATATTAAAAGCAAAAGTTGCTGCTGCAGACTAAGAAACGGTGAAGCGGAGAGCAGTGTAGCACAACACAGCTCTCAGAGTGTGTAATGAAGATAAATTAAGACGTTTTGTTCGTGGATACTGCTGTGCTAGTCCAAATGCTGAGGATAGCCATCTCCTTAGCCTTTTCTTAGGAAATTAGGATTCAGTCAGCTGCAACAGCACATACCACCCTACAAACCACAGATGTCACATTCTCGCAATGTTAGAAGTGCGAAAGTGTTCACTCCAGCACTGACAGGAAGAGACAGACTTGAAGGAAGGAAGATTATGTAAAGAACAGGTCCTGCCAAGTGAAATGACTGATCAGAGACGTGTTTCAGCCATGCTGTCGATTTTACAGCTATAGTACTCTGGCATGTGTCTTAATCATAAATGAGAGTGAGTGAAACCCCTCAGGAATCTGCCCAAAACAATTTAAATCCATCATTCACAGCTTAACATGCTTCCAGCAAGTCCACATCAAAGTTAATTATTGTATTTGGAAGTAGAAGGAAATGTGTCGCTACACTCACAGATTTAACCCACCAGTATTAGTTTAGCTTAACAGTTAAGAAAGTTTTACAACCTGCCATGCAAATCATGGGACATGTGTGTCAGGTTCTAATTTTTAATCCTTTTCTTGCTGCAAAACACCACCTCTCTAATTACATGGCATGGCTGTCTTCTTAGTGCCAACAGCATGTTGTCATGTTGTCCCCCTAAGCTGTAATTACATTTCATATGAAAATTATGTGTGTGCAGTTGGTTACCACCTAAATGTCTACTCAAGAAAAGAACGGCTGTATTAGACTGATGCTAATGGGGGACCAAACACAGATTATCAGTAGCTGAGGTTTGTAAAGATTGGCTGAATGTCTCTTTCCTCCTATATAATCAAACATTCTAATGTTGCGTATTTGTTCCATAGCTGTAAATAGGTTGCAACATATACATGCCTCTTTACTGACAAAAAAGGCATAGGTTTTATTTTTGGCGGTAGAAAGCAGTAGGGTAATAGGTTACGCTACAACAAAATAGAAGGTGACATGTGCTCACTGGAAATATGGCAGATTTTTTTAATTCAAAACCTTGACGTGTATAGTGTGAGCAAGCCAGCCATTATGGTCTACTTTATATTCCAAATAATTCTATGATATGATTATGTAAACCGTTAATGTGTGGTTTTGTTACTGTCAGTTACAAGTTCTTTATTCTGTGCTTTTTGGGTAAGATTCAAAAGTGAGGCACCGCTCTTTATAAAGTTAATTCCTTTTGTATTGCTATCAAACTTTGGATCAAGGGGCTTCCTCTACAACCATAATAGCATATTGTTCATACAACACTGAAAAATACTAACTGATTGATATTTTATATCCTCTCATCGAAAACAATCCAGTGACCGGAGGTAGAGCTCTAAAACGATGATGTTTAAGGTAGTACACACGAAACATAATGGGCTTATCTTCTGACAATTCATAATGTACACTATCAGGAAAGCTTTCTAAATGATGTAAGTGCCAACAAGTAAAGCTGTAAAAAGGACCCTTAAACTACTTCTTCTCAAAAGATGTGATCTAAAAGCTGATAAGAGCTACAAGCAGCAGAATGGATCAATTGTGCAATAGGAAGAGCATTCACTCATGGGTACTGTTTAATTAATGATGGGGGATAGAGATAGGCTGTTAGCTCCATATTGTCAGTCAAACACGCACAGCAGAGGGTGGCAATATGAGCTAAGTAACTGATATGTGAAACAGAAGGCACTAATCTATACTCTCTAGTCTAGAACCATTAATGTTCTGTTGAGAGGGTGGGGATGCTGTCGCATGACACACACAAATATTTTCTTTTCTTTTAAATGCAGAAAAACAAACATTATAATTAAATAATAAATATATAGAAATAAAGTTCATTAATTAACGATATAATAAAGTCTTCAAAAGTACAATTTTAGGTTGTGAAAAGAGCATAAAAGAAGCAATTGCACAGAAATGAACTGAGGACCCATGTGGAATTTTATAGAGAGGACACATCCCACCTTTTTATCCTGACATAACTCAAACAAACACTCTTTTCCGCCAAAGGATTCTCCTGATCTTACTTTGAAGCTCGGTGAGGTAGTAAAGCCTATTGATCCGGGAAGTCTGCATAGATCTGAAGTCAATCATGATCATCAATAAACACTTGTCCTGTCAAACAGTCCCTTGACAAGGGGTCAAACCCCACCTCATCACCTTCAGACCTTTTCTTGGTTTGTTAAATAATTGGTTCTTAATTTTTGTTTTCAGTTTCAGTATTAGTTTTACTATTGATATGGTTTTAAAATCTGGCATCAAAGGGTGTGGATCTGAGGGGAAAACCAGGCGACACTGCATATCCTTGGACCTGCTTTATCGTCACTTTGGGCTCTAAATATGACCTAAATTTACAAATGTAAATCATGGAGTATGAAATAAGACTTGAAAATGTGGCTGACTTCATAAACTCATCATGAATTGACTAAGCTGACAGATCAAGAGAGAATTTTCTATCGACATCTACAAAGACTAATTTGTAGGAGACTCTCCACCTGCTGGTCATTACAAATAATGCAGCTTTAAGAGGCCTCTGCATTAATTTTACTTTTCAGACCCCAAAGTTAACAGGTAACAAATGTTCCTGTTTAAATGAACACAGCAGAACACCAGGTGTTTGATGAAGATGGAAAAAATAAACTTCACGTTAATTTTGCATTTAAAACTTTAATCTGCGAAATTGGTGAAACATGCTAAGCCAAAGTTAACCATTTGCTACATACAGTAACAGTTTATTGCTTGTTACCTCAACAAGGTGAATGTAAAGAATAATAATAAAAACCTCTTTTTTTTCATATTTTATAATAGGCCAAAAAATGGGGAGAAAATTCAGCAGCAAGAATCAACCGGAAATGTATAGAAACAATTAGTTTTAATAAATTATCAGTGCCTCACACACGTGTTAATGGGGCTGTAGACTTGTATGTATTAATGAAGAAAAAGGGGGGGAAAACCCAAGTCAGCATTATATGCGCACTCTTTTGAAAAGAGGGGGTATATTCAGCCATTTACAAGGCAGGGTTTTTCCCCCCACTTAATCAACTTCAGCATCAAAGGGACCAGCAGATAGAAAAACATATTCCGACCAGGATCTTTGTACAGCGGCAGAAACCAATGCACTGATGCAATGCCACTCCTTATAACTAACTAAGGGCCACCTTTTTTTCCTCAGCACCAGTGAGATGGGATGCTGCGCTGCAGACAGAGCCTCAGCCGGCTGCAGCGGTGGAGGCTGACAGAGAAGAGACTAAACCAAAGCTACGTCCAACACGACGCACGGCACCTCCAGTAAGCTCCCCGAAGTCGAGGAAGAGCTTTCACGCTTCTAGGGTCTAAAGAGCTCGAGACCGAAAGAAGTGTACCTGTTTACTGCTGTTTGTGCTTAAGGATGTGCTGTTTGCGCTGGCTAACCACATAGAGCGGCAGAGAGGAGGACCCGGACTTCACTGGATATAACCGCTGCCATTCCCTCGTTTGGGTCAGCTACCACAGCAGCTATCACCCGGAGACCGAGGACGACTTTTTTGTATTTCCGTGAGTATTTTAAAGTATTTTACTTTACTCGCATTTCTTTTATTTTTCGTATCGATTGTAGAGCTGGATCTGTAAGAGCGAACGCGGGTTGTCCAAAGAGAGACAAGTTCTGGAGATGACAGCCTGGAGATATCCATGGAAAAAAAATAATAATAATAAATCAATCAATCAAAACCTGTAAGGAGCTGAATAGTTTTTTTGAGGGGGGGCATTTTAGATTTCAGACTGTCCGCTTTGCTTACTTCTAACAACGCTCTTCAATAACTTCTCCCTTTTCCAAAAGAGTGAACATAGTCAAAATTAAGCATGTTGGCGATGGAGCTGTTTTAAGATGCACAAAAAACACAACAAAGTGTCAAATTGAAACATTTCAGCTGCTCATCGCGCCTGGAGGTAGCTGAAATAATGACTTCAGTTTTGAAGTCAAATTAGCGGTGTCCTACAGTAAAGCTTCAGCAGTCTTAAAAAGAAGAAAAAATGTTTTAAAATGCACATGACTAAGAAGTGGACTTGAGATCTAGCATCTCAAATGGGTCCATTAAATGTTCTGTGAAAGAAAAGAGCTGCACTGTGAGGGCAAGAGAAGATCTGTATTTTTTGGAGGGGGGATTGCATCTTTAGGTTAGAATAGAACAGGAGGCTTCTAACACACCACTTACCACACAAGTAGACCCATAGGAATTATCCAATCAGAGATATGCAGATTTCCCAAACTCTAATTTTGCTGCTTGGCTGCGTTGAATGCAAAGTGTAATACTATGGTCTAAGTGAGCTGGTGACAGTTGGTTGTCCACTGTGGCTTTTAGGCTCACACACTTGTGTTTGGTCTTATTGATGTGTTTGGATGATGCACAGAAATTAAATGGCTATTATTAAGCCATTACTCAATTAGGATATATTTTATTTTCATTTTCTTCCCTTAGAAGTTTGCATGACTTTCTTCTCAATGACAGTAATTAGCGAAGCGGTGGCAGAAGGAATTAAGTCTGTCAAAGGAAAATGCACCCTTTCAAGGTCTTTCTGCTGTCAGTAACTCCCCTGCTGCTTGGGGTTTTCTTCATTTTTAATGCATGGCCACTCCGAGGCACTAAGAAACAACATTGTAATATTTTAAGGCTGATTTCTAATTTAAAGTCACTAAGTATGTCAATACAATATTCAAGAGTCATAAAGTTTTAAATGATGAACCTCTGGAACAGTTTTTCTTTCTAAAAATATAGAAACTAGTTTTGTCTGCATCCTTCAGTGGTTCCCAGAAGCTGACATATAGTAGCAGATGTTCAGATCTACTTTGAAGGTGGTAGATGTTCATATCCAGCATGTACACATGAAGCTCAAGAAAAAGACAGGAATTTTCCAACAGTAAAAAAACAAAAACAATTGTTCTTATTCCATAACTTGTAAAATTGTGAAATGTACGGCATTCTCTTTATTGACATCCAGCGTGTTACATACGCCATGGTGTAAGTATTATTTGTGTATGTGAGAGTGGGATATGCTCAAACAAATGTAGCCTTCTCTCTCTGTTTTGCCTCATGCATTGTTCTAAACTCTGTGGCCTATGTCGCATACAATACACCATGGCAGAGCTACACTGTTTGCAACATGGATGGGGTCAATATGGAGTTTTGCTACAATGTCAAAAAATTCAGGCAAATTCAGCAAAACCATGTGTCTCTTTGTTTTCTTACAGCAGTGGCTGTAAGAAAACAAAGCAGTGGCTTTCTGTTTTATTTTCCCCTGATTCCAACTGGTATATTTCACTTTAAGCATGAGGACAATGTTCCACTTTAACCAATGTGGAGCCTTTTTGACTCAAGGAAGCTTTCCATATTTTACCCTGAAAAAAAGCCAAAACAACAAAAAAACAAAAACAGGAACCTCACCTAAATGTAGGTCAAATTTAACACCAATATATCTTTGAATGATATCTGTACAACTGTATAGCAGTGTTACAATCATATAACCCACATCACAGTATAGCTCTATCATGGTTTTCTGTTAGTGTAATAGAGCATCCATTAAGACTTAATGATGGAAGTATAACTTGGAGGCATGCTTGTGATTTCAAATGTCCTATAATTTGCCCTAATATTATTCAAGATATATATCTATATTTCATGAGCCCTATGTGCTTAAATGATTGCCATATCAGTTCATTGTACTGCTGGGTTTAATTTCCCAAGATTATCTGAAAATGGCTCATCTCACCAAGAGATGTATAGTTCAAGTCACCAGATGCAGTAATCAAAAGGAGATTCACCTGCATATCAGGGGGAAAGGTGGAGGGAATGCACAGCTGTGCTTGTTTCACTTGGCACGAATTAGAGGTTATCCCTATCTTTATCATATGTAAATCAGTTATTTGCTTGCAGCGCATGCTTTAAAATGTTTGTAAATCCACATGGGGGCAGGTGTGAGATGAAATGCAAATTAGTAAATCGGCTAACCTTGATTGAAATGAAAGATGTCTTGATGTTACAGCTGCCCCATCCTCCTAAATTAAATGACTATTGACATGGGCCAACAGACACGCATTTAGGGTATGGCTAATTAAAAACGACAACTCTGGTGAAGGCCTTTGGGACACTCGGGGGGAATAAAATGCATATCAGCAGTGACAAGAGAGAGGCAAGGGATAGAAACTGTCTCACCACCCAAGGGAATCCTATTTTCACTGACAAATCTGCAACTAAAAAAGTGAAAATGGACAAAAATGTCTTGCGGAGCGCAAGTGGCGCTCAACATGTCCCTGTAGAGCGTTGTGAGCAAAGCTATTCAAACGATAATATGGTATCACACTATATCCCGCTTTATTGTATAGAGCACTCTGAAGCTACTCCTATGGTGACAAAAGCGCAGTGAGGCAGTGATAGGAAATTGCTGAGCATCCTCAAATATGTAAACAACATGTTTTTCACTGTCCAGAGGATGCAAGGGCTTAATTTTGTCCTCAAAACATAATCGTGACTAACAATGTAGGCCCTGGGAATATTTCCATGCAGTGATTTGAGATGACATGCATTTGTTGGATTAAAGAAATTCCTTTTAAGAAGTGTTGGTAATCTTGACAGTGGCAAACTCCTCTTTGGCTGTCTTCCTATCTAACACTTTGTTTGTAAGGCAGGCTGGTCTAGCAGAGCCTGGAAGACAAACATCCCTCGTGACCCATCTGACAACTTAATTTATATAATTGCTTAGAAGCATCTGTGTAAGAAAGACTGACTTTCAGCACCCTCATCCACTTGTCACTGTTATGAATGACTTGGATTTGATGTCCAATGAGTCAAACAGACAATCTTAAGTCGCACTGACATTGCAATGCTAAAGTGTGTGTGAAGAAAATAAGTACTGTTAATTTGAGTGCAGTTTTGCATCCTTCTCGTGGAAAGCCGGTTCAGCCTCGTATCTTCATCTTGTATGTACGTCGCTGCTTTCATCTGACTCGTGCGATGCAGCCAGCAGGTTGTACAAAAACACTATGCACCATGACAATTGTGTGAGTTAGCAGTGTGTAATTAACACAAGTGACATGACTGCATCAACCTGGGGCTTTCCTTTCTTGATTTCTACTGCTTTCAGAATGGCTAAAAGAACTTATTTTGGTTTGCTAATATGTCCCACAGCCTCAGGTTGGTTAATTATGCTGCCCTGGTATCCATTTGTCTTTGGGCTGTCCTCAGTGTGTTTAATTTGAGCAAGTGATCTGAAGATACCTGCAGGCTTCCTCTGCGCCACAGCTTAAATATGTGCTTTTAAAGTGTTAAAGGTTATATACTGAAACAAAGCAATGCGGTTATGAAGTAGTAGTTGAAATGAAAACAGAAACATGCTCGTAATTCAAAATATGGGGCTCTCATTTGTTGAAGTGGTAAATCTAGTTGATTATCGGGGCAACAAGGCAAACCTTTTGACTTCATTGATGAAATCTGCACAGTAGCACCCTTTACTCAACATGTTACTCGTGTGCTGAAATAGTTGTAAGGAAGGACTTTGTCAGTGAAGCGAACACCAAGTATTTGCAGAGATGGTATGGAGAGAGTAGTGATGATGGTGATGGTGGGGAATAGCCCGAGGATGGAGTGTTTTTCAGTAGGCAGCTCCTGATTTTATGTGACAGTAAAGGGCCTTATCTACCAGGGCAATGATGAAGCACAACACTCTTTGATTTTTTATCTTCCAAACGTCTAACAATCTCATGCTCTAGACAGATTAGTGAGATGAAGGTGTAAAAACTGGCTATGCAGTTTCATGGGAGTCAAATACAGGGTCTAAGGCTATATCTGCATCATGCTGATAGTACAAAATGAAAGATTAGCTGAATTTAGTGACACTTTTGACTTTCAGATGAAAGAAAGTAAAATGTGATTATATAAATAAATAAAACATTTAAAAATATATGTAACTGGTAAACAAGTTTGTGTTTGTCAGATTGGGAATGGCATCAAAAGTGTTATAACGATAGACAAAAAGGGGTTGCTTGCGAGGTATGTGTATGTTCTTCAGTAGAATTTGAGGCATAATAAGTTATTGTTACCTAAGATTCATAATTTCATTTGCATTCTTTTTTATACTGTTATATATTTAATTTTTGTTTCTCATTACCTCAAGCAGGGCATTGATACTCCAAATAATTCCTAGGAGGCTATTTTTTTATACCTCACTTAAAATTCATTGGAGCTCACACCAGACTTTACAGCTCCATATCTACTCCTGTGGTATCTTAACAAGTCTTACCTCCAAAGACATGGAGAGCATGAGCAGTGTTTATAGAAATCAAAGTAACATTGAGAGACCAGTGATTTTAATGTAACATTTCATAAGTCCTGAGGCCGCACCCATAAAAGAAATGCAGCGCCACCGCCTTCAAAGTAGTCCCCTTCTACACCGCTTGCACCTATTAAATGTGCGTGATGCTCTCAGTTATTGCAAAACTGCAACAGTCTCGGAACTTTTTAATCATGTCTTGTACATAATTAGGTCAAATTACCTTTCACATTTTAATCTTTAACCCTAGTAGAAATGTCTTTAGGCCCTGTTGCTTAACGGCTGTTTTCTAGCTCGTTATTGCATTAACGATTTTTATGTGCTGTGTTTTCTCTTGTAAAAGTTTGATTGGAAATGAGGAATCATCTTGAGAACAGTTTTGTTTGACTCGTGCTGTATTTTTATATGCATGTTTACACCATTAATTCTAATTGCAGGTTACTGTCAGCTCTTTCAGAGTGCAGACATATTCTTTCCAGAAAAGTAACCTCAGTAGTTCTTGGACATATTTCGAGTCAAGTCCTTTGTAGCGTCTGCTCATTTATGATTAACCTAATAGTGGGGATTTTTCTAAGGGAATGCTGTCCATTAAAAGAAGGGAGTGTTTTAGGGTCACCTTTCTTGCATCTTGGAGGCTCATGTTGAGTTGTTATATTCCACTCTCATGCCTCTTTCTCCCAAGAGATGAAATGTGTATGGAGGAATCTGTCGGAAAACAACTGAGAAGGCTGTTGTGCTTAGCTGTCTTGTGCAGTACCTCACCATTCGGTCTCCTGTGACAGCAACAGTGAATTTATTCTATCCTTATGAATGCATAAATTCTGAAGTATTGTTTTGTTAGGCTATGATATAATGGTACTCATATGAATGGGCAAGACCTGATCACGGGTGATTTTCATTTTCTATACCTGACTTTGAACTGATATAAACACGTTAGGTAAAGTCAATGATTTTGGGATTGTGAGATGAAAGAATGAAATTTAATACACTTTAGTATATAGTATCCATGGTGTTAAAAAAGGCTTTTTTGTAAGACTTAATAAGAGTAAAATGTCTTTCAGATATTAGGATGATGTGAGGATCCATTAGGTGTTGGGATAAGACAAACCCACTGATGCATTTTACAGGAAATAAAAGAAAGGATGCTGTTCTATGAAGCATCTACACAAAGCTGCTATTGTGTTGTGAATGCTGATGTTTGGGTTTACACCATTTCTTGATATCAGCTGTCAGCTTGCTGTGAGAAGCATTATAATGATACTGAAGAAAAAAAATACAAGGGAGATTAAATATTTTATTTATTTTTTTCCCTTTTTTTTGCATTTGATTTCATTTTCATTTCTTTCCTGCATTTCACAGTAGCTATACCATTACTTCAATATGTGCGATAAATTTATATGGTTTATATTTTAATTTACAAGTCAAAGTTATCCATTCTTAATATCTCTATAAATTATAATGCTTTTATGCTCTTAATAAAACAATAAGGTAGGCAACCTCTGAGCACTGGGTGAGAGGCTGCTGAATTGTTTCATTTTCCAGCAGTTTGTTAGAACAATGAATGCTGTAGTTAACATAATGGGAGATTGATGAGAGATGTGACAGAAAGGGAGGACTACACAAAAATGAAAATGCCAAAAGTGCAGCCTGTAAAAATAAAACTGGCCAAACCCATTTTGAAAAAGTTCAGAACATTCACTAGGCTGTACAACTCTACAATTATCGACTGTAATTCTCATTCTAGCTTATCACAAGCAAGCTACGATTGTTCGGCAACTGAAGGCTTGTAATTAATCAGCTACAGTACGTAGAACATCTGCTGTGCAGGAGAGAATCTCTGGTCTGAAACACACACACTTAGATCTACAGTTTCTAGGTAATTGAATTAGTTTAGCTTCAAAGGGAAAATATTTATGGGATGGTTTCAAATGGTTTAAAGGGCCATTCTCTTTTTTCCAAGTCTTATTCTACTTACCACAAACTGTTCTGTGGTAAACAGATTCATTTGTAATCAAGCCTCAGAGTGTCTAATCTAATTTTCTGTGTTACCTAAGCATATTTAAAAACATGTAGAGAGCTATTATAAAACCCAATACAGTCCAGTGGAGGAATTTTGTAGCCCGTTTCTTTATTTCAAAGACAAGCCTGGGAAAGAGTCATTGCTTACTGTCGTTTGTTGGAAATCTTTTATTGCTCTTACAATTAGAGACCACACAGTCTTTAATTCGAGCAACATTAAGTTCTAGTAGTATCTCCTTTGTTATTTTCTCACTCTGTGTGGGTGAGGAAAGGATGAACTTTCAACATGGAGTGGAGCACACACTGAAAACAACTGGAGTGGTGAAATCAGAGCAGAGGAGAGAAAAGCAACTAGAATCACTGAAAAACTCAGTAGAGCTTTTCGCGTTGTGCTGAAAGAACACAAGAGTGCATATAAAATTGTTATTTTTTGTCTTTTTCCTCATTTAATTTCTTTTTTTTTTTTGTCTGTATGTGAATCTACTGTCTGTCTGAGTGATCAGAAGATGTTGTAGTAATAAAATCTGGATTTAGCACTTCAAAACAGCAGCTTGAATTTGATTTGGATATGTCTGCTTGTTATCACTATAGTCTCAGTGGATCATGTTTCTTGTACTATTTCATTTTTTCCATTATCTGATAAAAGGAAACATAAATATATGCTAACAATGACCATTTATAGGGAATATGCACCATATTAAAATATAGTATATGTGAGCAGAGTAAAGCAGCAGTCAGAATATTCACCATTCATGTATATTTTATGATCACTAGCCTTAGCCTTAAAACATTGTGAGCCCAAGATACCTTTGTCAGCAGACAGTTGTCTTTTGTGTTTGACAAAAGTTAAAAACAGACTGCAAAAAGTAAGTGCTATAGGGCGACAGGCACAGTGCACCCCGGACAGGTCTGCAAAAAGTCCATACATGGAAAATCAGTGTGAGTTACCTTCTTCAGACTCTCTTGGTTGTGAATGAGCTGACTAAAGTTTCTGTTTCACTGAACTCTTTTTTCTATTGCGAGTGCAACAGAACACTGTTTTAACTACACTTTGAGCTGGATATCTTTCTCAGGGATTGTGAGACTTACGTCTGTTTCACTTTTCCACTTGGTAGGTAACCAAGATGACTTAAAGCAACTTAAATGTTACACACATAATTATACCTCTGAAATAACATCCTGTAAATGACAAATAAAATGTATATTTAAACCCAGTTCTGCAACAGCTAAAAGGCATAATGAACTTTTAATTGTAAAAACTGTAACGTAATGCAGTGAATGTAAAGTGCACAGGAGGTTACATCTAAATGAACAGGTTTTCTTTATTTATACTGGCTTTAAGATGAATTCCAATCACATAGTATAGACTTTGATAAATCACACTAAGCTGAATTCTCCCATAAAATAATACACGACTGGTTTACAATCAGGTAAAGCCGTTTACACAACAGACGTGAAAAATTAGTGGAAATCAGACTCACCTATGCCTAATGCAGCTGTTCATAGTGGTGGCGTAATTTCGCTGGACGAATATGCAGCATTTACTTTTTCGAACCAAGCCCAATTTTTCGAATCCGAATAAAGAGATCTGACCGCTGGATTTTGCAATAATTTTTCTACTGTTTTACCTCAGAAACACAGCTGGATGCTGCTCTTTGTCAATCGACTCTCTAAAATTATTTCTCTGCAAATCACATGTGGTCCCAACTGTCCCAAGAAGAGCTCAAATTGCCCCACTGACATTCTGAAATACGTACAAAAGCGCCCGCGATACAGCCTCAACTCCTTAATCAAATCATGAAATTCTGCCTGTTGCTGCCTTCCCCTGAGAACTGGATGATGTTGACTTGAGTTTTTTCAGTGTGTGTTTTTTAATATGAATTTTCTGCAAAAATGCATTCTGTTTGGTGTTTATATACATTACACAACAAGTTTGGATTCAAAAAAATTTTGGACATTTGTGTAGTTTTTTCATAATGAACTTGGTTTGTAATGGTCTTCAAATACAAAATAGTACACAATATTAGGACTGAAAAATGAAGCTCACCAAATGCCCAAAATACCAGTTCATTAAAAACGTTGTCTCATTTTGAATTTAATGGACGCAACATGTCTTTAAAAAGTTGGGACCAGGACAACAGAAGGCTGGAGAGGTAAATGGTAAATATAAAAAGCTATTACTGCATTTTTGCTATTTACTAGGTTAATTGGCAACCGGTCAGTAACATGATTGGACATAAAAAGTGGATCTTAAATCCGTCTTCCCCAGGTCAAAGCTCATTAAAATGGATCGAGACAAAGTGGAAAACTGTTCTGTGATCAGACAAATGGAATTTTTTTCCTTTTTGGTTTGGAAAACATTAACACTACATTCTATGGACTAAGGAGGAGAGGAACCATCCGACTATCGGCACAGTCTCGTAAAAACTCATCTCTGACGATATGGGGGTTCATTAGTGCCTATGGAAATAGCAGCTTGCACAGTGGTGAAAGATATATACATATACTCCCATCTTGATCTTTTTCAGGGAAATCCTGGTATATTTCAATAAGACAGTGCTACTGCAGCTATTAAAACTGCATGGCTTTGTAATAGAAAAGTCTGGGTGCTGAACTGGCCTGCCTGTAGTCCAGATCTTTCACCAAGTGAACACATCTCATTCAGGAATGTTGAGCAACTAGCATCCTATATCAGACAAGAATGGGACAACATTTCTCTTCCAAAAGTCCAGCAGCCAGTCTCCTCAGTTCCCAGATGTTTACCGACCATTGTTAAAAGAAGAGGGAATGCTACACAGTGGTAAACATGACCTTGTCCCAACTAAAAACATATTGAATGTTTAAACTGAGACATTGTACTATTTCACCAAAAAATATGAGCTCATATTGAATTTGCTGGCAGTAACACTTCTCAAAAAAGTTAGCAGTGGGGACAAAGGTAGGCTATGAAGCTTTAGAACAACTCAAACTTTCTCAAGTGTTTGGAAAGATTAGATTAGATTAGATGCTTGATTTTATACATCTTTAGCAATGTGATTGAAAAAAAAATGAATTCAGATATTAAGAAGTGTGGCCCAATACTAAATAGAGCTAAAGGTCAATTCCAAAGTGGTTGAAATTCATTGTTTATATAGACTGTATACAGGGTAGGACTGGGCGATATATCGAGATTTTAAATATATCCATATATTTTTAGACGAGATATGAGATGTGACAATATTGTTTATATCGATATAGTCTATGTTACGTTATAATTATACTTGTGGAACCGCAAGTTTCCCTCTCTTTCGTCCACTTTTGTCTCTACGCTACCTCTGCCTCGCCTCTCTCCTTCACTGAACACAACTCCCCCTCCCCCATCGCTTCACCTGCATGCAACGACAAGATGGACACGGCAGCTATCAAAGAGGAGCTGGTCGGTAAAAAGAAAACATTTGGAGATTACCATTTTAGTGCTGCAGCGTTACTCTCGTTAAAATGACGTTAACGCCATAACTGCATTGACGCGGCAAATCTCCGTTAGAAGTTACCGCAGATCGCCCCGTGCGTGGGCCTGCACGGCGTCAACACGTTAGCGTTGCGGT
The DNA here is from genome assembly GCA_015106755.1 of Etia nguti. NCBI lineage: Eukaryota > Metazoa > Chordata > Actinopteri > Cichliformes > Cichlidae > Etia > Etia nguti. The sequence goes on from VUQG01002484.1 coordinate 24,191, forward strand.
TAGCGTTAGCAGTTAGCCGTTACTCGTTAACGCCGTGCAGCTAGCACTACTAGTATTTTCACCATTTACAACAGCGCCTTAAAGTGCAAAATGAAGAGTGTGTGTAACTGCGTGCTGTATCCCAGACCGCGACGTCTCCCAGCCTCCTGCCCCGAAACAAACCACATTACAAAACTCGTATACAGTATTTTTCAGACTACAACCTTACACTAAAATCCGTTAATTTTCTCAAAAATTGACAGTGCGCCTTCTGTATGAATTCTGGTTGTGCTTACTGACCGCAAACTTTTATGTGGTACACGGCACTCAGCAATCTGTCAAAAATGTTTTAGTACGACTTTGGTAAGCTACGAAGATGCACAGCTTGATGGATTGTCGGAGCATTACGGCTGCTGTAGTCAGGAGCCTCGGAGTAATATTACCGTATTGTGTATGTATAAGGACCACAAATGGCACCTGTAAGAGAAATGGTTACGAAGCGGATTTCAAACTCAAGGCTGTCAGTCACGCAGTAGAACTTGGGAACAGAGCAGCTGCGAAATCTGTCTG
>VUQG01002485.1:0-16386 GCA_015106755.1 Etia nguti
GGAGCACAAACTAAAGTGATTAAAACTAATCAACTAACTGGAAAAAAAAACAAAAAAAACACCCCCTACCTGTCAAAGTGGCCCAGCTTTACTGATGAATAACTTTCAGCCTCAGTGGAATTTACACAGTTGACATGAATATTGAAAACAGTCAAAGATCAAAACAGTTTTTGTACCAGACTCCATGTGTTTGTTGTGCTGTATGGGGACCGTCTCATCTTTGGAAACAGCCTCAAGTGGCTATTCAAGGAACTGCAGTTTTAGCCACTTCAGCGTTATCTTTATTTTTCATCACTTGATACTTGATTTCCCCATTTCCCCATTATTTAAAACTTCTTCCTACTCTCATCGTATTTTATTCTACTGTAACTGTGATGTATTTATTAAAAGAATTGAAAGAATGTGTGAAAATCAGAATAGAAGACAGGAGAATTCTCCATTCGAGACTGTGGCTCAGGGAAAGCAACTTAACGGTTGCACACATTCTGTGGGCATCTGTGTTAATGTTGTCCCCCATGTCTTGGCTCTTTCCTTAACCATTTGTACTCTGGTAATGACTCCAACATGCTGTGTTCACTAGATCGAAAAGGAAGAGAAGATGGGGGAGAGGTAAGAAAGGAGGGCTTATCCTACGGTTAAGCTGCAGCTGCAGTTTCCATAACAACTACCTGGAAAAACCCGGCTCCCTCGACCATCATTAGAATAACATTTTTACTCGTCAAATAAGCATTAGTGGAATCTACATGAGCAATGAGATGGGAGTGACACAAAAAATGTCCATCGGAGGTATCGTTTGACAGCCGCAGCACAGAGCTGTCTTTTCCCGAAACAGTAAATCTAAAGGTGTAATTACAGCGAAGCGTAGCCCTGTGTAGCTTCTCTGGAAAATGTGCAAATAATATTTAAGACACACAGAGGCTTGTAGTTCCGCAGTTTAGCATGTGAAAATTATTTACACCGAGGCTCGTTTCACTTTGAAACACACTGAAATACAAAAACATCCTGCGCATAGCTCGGGGCTTAAGAGGCAGGCCCTTGATCATAACCTCTCCTTTTTTCTTCCCAGCAGGAAATCTGGCGACTGACTCAAGGAGAAATGAGTCTTTCCCATTCAGCTACTCCTCTGATCACGCATTACACAATGAACTTGAAAAGAGGATAATCAAGAGTTTAAAGAAAAAGTAAAGGGAGAGCGAACACATTAAGTAGTGGCTAGTCCAGGGTATCATTTAAAATCAGTGCTGATGGCTTCATTGCTGCCAGGCTGTAACCTTGAGCGAGGGCTGGTGGGGCCCCGGTGACCATGGAGGGGATGGGGAGAGGGATCGGCTCTTTTTGCATTCACATTCTGCTCAGCAGGCACCCGGGGGCTATAACCCTGAGAATCCGTATTAGGTGAGCCAAAGTCACCATTAATATAGAGCACTGGGCCATACTATAACCTTACACTTCACATCTCTGGGGTGTCCTGAACTGAGAAAAAATGGTACTTTCAAACAATCACTTGGGAGGACTTTCAAAAGTGACCTCTTACCAAAGTCAATCCGTTTGCTTTTCTCTTTTTTATTCATTTTTATCTGTGTTTGCTGTTCCTGCTCAATCTCTCCATCTCTGTCTGGCTTTGCGTGGCGGCTCTGGCCTTGTGCTCCGTGGCCAGTCACGTTAGAGAGGCTATTCCTCCTTCACTGGATGCAATTACAGATTAAGGCTAAAACACTGGTTGAGGCCATGCTGCTACCACAACCTGAACTCCTCCAACTACCAGGGACCCAAGTCACATTTCTGAAACAGTTTGTTCTCACAGTGTTTGTGAATGACTCATCACTCATAACATGTAGAAACAGGCTGAGAAAACCCTGGCACCACTGCAGATTCTGACCTTTTTAAAGGTTATTTAATTCTTTACACCACATAGAAACAGAAATGTCTTTTTTAAATACCAAGTAGAGAAAAAAAAATCAGGTTAAAGCTTTGTGGCACATGAAGAAAAACATATTTTTGAGTCAATGAAAACAATCAAATAAACTATCACTGGCAGTCAAAATGCACAATAATCCAACATAAAGTTAAGGCTCTATGAATGTGTCTGCAAATGCAAAGTTAGGCTAAAACTAACTAAAATCTCACAGCTATGTTTCAGGAGATTGCAGAGTGCAGTGAACTGAATTCTGTTTTCTGGACACTGTAGGACAAAACTCTGGGCGCAATTCATGTGCAATTCAGTCCGCTGCGCAACTCAGCTAACAACGAGTGCACAGGTCTACTTAGTCTGGAGGAGGCTGTAAAAGTTTGTGAAAAGAGTCAGATACAAACTGATGGTAAGAGAAACTTTTATCCAATGACAGTCATACCCAGGGGAATTGTTGAGGAAATCCTGAATGTTTCTGTCAATAAGCATTGCTGTTTTTGTCGCTGTTAGCTAGTGTTAGCTGCTGTTAGCCGTCATTAGTGAATCTTTCTTTGACGTGGATCTAACATTGTTGGACAGACACTTTGGGAATCACTTCTCATATGATGTGAGAATGCAATCAAACTATTTATCAGTGTGATTTGTCATAGAATGGAACCCAACATTAGCTGGTACTATGTTAGCTTACAACAGCTATTATTGTTGATTAGCTGGCTTGTCATCAGCTGTCCGGAGCATGTGTAATGTGCCATAAATAAGTCATTGCGACTGTACGGAGTAAATAAGCATGTTTTATTTCATCCCTTTCTCCAAAATCAAGTTCAAATTAAACAGTTGTGACTTTGATAAGAAGTGGATGAGATCCAGGACAGGCTTCATCTGAATTAGTGCAAATCGTTAAAACAGAGTGATCTAAATGGACAGCTAACCAGAATGCACATGATGTGGTAGATTATACGGGTCATAGACAGCAAGTAGTAAATGTTCTTGTTTTGTCCGTTAGTTATCTAGATTATACCAACTAATGAGAATCAAAGCTCTCAAACATATGTTACATGGCTCAAAGTACAGTGGTTCTGTATATTACATGAAAAAAAAGAGAAGGAATGAATAAATTATAAATAAAAAATGTGTGAGAGAGAGAAAATAGAGAGACAGATAAAACTATATACTGCACATTAGATAAAGTTGTTGACCATAAAGAGTAGAGGCCAAATACAGAAGAGCAGAAGATGTTCTTCCCAGAGGCCAGCAGGAAGAACAGTGCGTGGTGGGGTGTGAGGGGTCACGTATTATTTTATTGGCTCTGATCACTCAGTACACTTTAGTCCTGGAGGTGGGAAAGGAGTCCAGTGATCTTCTTCACTCTCTGCAGGAACTTCCAGCCTAAAACAGGGTTTATGATTCAATTCAATTCAGTTTTATATATATAGCAGCATATCACGACAGCAGTCACCTCAAGGTGCTGTAAGGCAGAGACAATACAATAATACACCGAAAACCCCAATAATCAAACAACCCCATTTCAGCAAGCACTTTGCGACAATGAAAGGAAAAACTACCTTTCAACAGGAAGAAGCCTCTGGCAGAACCAGGCTAAGGGGGGAGCGGCCATCTGCCGCAACCAGTTGGTTCAGCACGGTAGCATGTTGGCAGTCCATGTTTGACCTGTCCACCTGCAGAGAGCTTTATGGTCAGGTGAAGACAAAGTATGTAGGCCATCCTCTATTACTATTCTAATGCTCTGTGACTTTGCTTGCTCCTCCTGAAGTCAGCAATCTCCTTCGTTTTCTTAACAATCAAAGCCAAGTAGTTAGTGATGCACCAGTCCACCAGCTGATCTAGTTTCTCTGTGTGGACCTGAACAGCAGTAGACTCAGGACTCAGCCCTGAGGGAAGCTGGTCCTTGCTGTTAGATTACGCTCAAGACGCATCATCTCACTGAGCTCCCACTTGAAAAAACTGGGGTCTGTTGGTGAGTAAATCTAGCAGCCAGATGCACATAGGGGTGCTGAGGCCCAGGAGAATCAGTTTATCCAGCAAGTACTGTGGAATGATGGTGAACTGAAATCCATGAACAGCATCCACACAGCTGTGTTCTTCTCCCCCAGATGTGCCAGGGCACTAGAATAATGACCAGCAGTCTTGAACTAAGATGATGATGTAATTTTAGTCACAGGGACTTAAGCGAACCCTTAACAGACTTACAGACGTGGAAAGTATAAAACCATCTTAAGTGTTTCCTCATCATGATTTGAAACACTTTTCTTTGCAGCTGTATTGTTGAGTGCCTTGAACCTCTCCAAATGTTTGTTTAGAGTGGTTGTATTGTTCTCACAGGGTGGGGGAGGTAGCTTTATATACAAGTCCATAATTGGTTCGTATATCCTGCAACAGTGTCTGGTATTCATATGGACATAGAAGAAAGTCTGTATTGTCTCACCATGGTCATGCTTTGTTACTCTTACGGCATGGTTCAAGTTGGCACCTGCTGTTCTGATTTCCACCATGTTGCTGGCGTTAAAAGTGCCAGTTGGTGCTTTGAGCATTGCACTCTTTGGTCATCTACAGGTCCAAGTTGGCCCATATGGCGATACTCTTGGTGATAAAGACATCTTCCATGCACTTCTATGCAGATACAAATTTGGCATACTCATCCACATTTATATGCCGACTGTCGGTTGCAGCGGCCTTGAACATGTCCCTGACTTGTAATGCGTCCATGGCTCCTGCAGGCCAGATCCACTTGCTTCACAGTGGGTTTTTCCTCTGATTAGCTAGGGTTTGTATGCAGGAATTAGCATCACAGAAAGATGTTTGAGGAGCCGCAGTGGGGGTGGGGTGCTGCCTTAAATGCTTCCTTTATATTTGAATAGGATGGGTCCAGTGTGTTCTTTTCCCTAGTTGCAAAGTCTACATACTGATGGAAATGAGGGAGAACTGTTTTCATGCCGGCCTGATTAAAGTCTCCTTCTACAATGAAAACACCCTCTGGATGAGTATTTTGCAAGTCACTGATGGAACGGTGGAGAGAATTGGGGCTTCCATAAAATTTCACTGATGGGAATGCACACAGCTGTGATGATAACAGTAAATTCCCTGGCCAGGTAGAAGGGTCTAAAAAAACCTCTGAACAGTGACTCGAGACCAGTTCAGCTTTTTTTGCACCATTTGTCATTAATGTAAATGTACACATTGCCACCCCAGGATTTACTACTAAGAGGACAACTGAGGGCTGACTGGGATCTTGTTAGCCCCTAGGTGCTAACTGCATCATCTGGAATGGATGGATTTAGCCAGGTTCCCATAAGGATTATGATGATTATGCTGCAACCTCTCATCTCCCATTTGGTAGTTAAGCCTAGCTTCATGTAACTACAGGTAGTCTATTTTGGTTCTCCAAAGAGCAGATAATAATAGGCAGGATGGCAGGAAGCGATGTCCTGCATGAGTTAGCCTTTAAATTTGCTGCTGTTCTGCTTTCTATCGCACTGCCTCATCCTACTCCAGTAGCAGACAATGCTGGTACAACACTCATTGCTTCACAGGCTGCTGGGTGTAGCTGGCGTAGCAGTCTGAGGCAATGCAGATTGTCCAGACTGGTTGCTTATACAGTTCCTAATCTCCTGATTTCATGCAATGCTAGCAACAAGCAGTAGTTGTATATTAGTTTGGTTAGATCAAACTGCAAATTCGCTGCCAAACTATCTAACAGGATATTAGCCAATAATGTATATTACTATTGAAAGCTGCAGCTTGAACTTTTCATGACAAGATATTCATGGCAGAGACTTGCAGTTGAGTGCAAGTTAATTAAGCTAATTGATCAATCAGGATTTAACAGTGGAAGAAAAAATAAAATACCGACAAAGCACAGGTGTTCACTGTAACGTCCAACAGTTGTTTGAGTAACCACATATATCTGTACATCAAAATCAAATATTTTTGACGCCTAATCTCAAAAGAACACATATTTTTCTTAACTTGGTTCTCTTTGTTATTATATTTGATTATTTAATTTGGAGGAAAATGACAGTACATGGATCCCTTCCATATGTTACATGAAGAGTGTAAACATAAAGCATATGAAGGTTGGACCTTGGCAGGACTGAATACATGAATAAATAAATTAATAAGTAGCCCTTTGAGGTGATACATTGTAAATTCAGGTTTTAATACAAGAAAAGAAATAGCTGGTCTTGGTTTGTTTGCCAGTGTAAAATAGAGAAACTGCTCTTTTTGTGTTGTGGATGATTAATATTTGAGTAGCTGAGTCTCCTCTTTAAGTGGTATACACTCACACAAATGCAGGCTAATAAAACCACCCTCCAGTATATCCTGTTTGTTTGAGAGGTTTTCTTTCAGCTCTAGTGTAATTTTGGAGGCTACAGTATATTTGAACAGCACTGCATTTTACACGGTAGGGCTTCTGTTATTTCGCATGTCAACAATAACTAAACATTACAACCTTTGTGAAGAAAGGGCTTTTTCAGGAAAGTTTAGGGCACTTTCATTAGGCTTTAGCACCGGAGTTAAATGTTAATTGAAAAAGCATCCTTTGACCACACTCTTGTGTACTCGCACAAACACAGCACTTTCGGTATTCTACTTTCAGTACTGGTTTTGAGACAGCTTGCAGGGACTTCAAGAACATATCATATGCGTAAATTAACACTTTGGGACCTCAATTTCAAAGATTCCAATGTAGTGCTTTGGTTTCCGACATAACTATTCAGACCTTTAGCATTTAAAGCTGGAGTGCAGTACTTGCTTAAAAATGAAAGTCAATTACATTCAAGTCTTTTCCAAACAAGATCACATAACATCTATCGCACCGAGTGCATCTCTCTCTCTGTATTGTAGTATATTTGATGTCTCTGACAAGTATGAGAAAACGAGACAGATACCAAACTCACTAAACTCGTGGGATTATAGCTTTGGCAAAGTCGAGGCTCATCCAACACTTTCTTCTACTCTGGAGATATATTTGTGCTTTAGAGTTTGGCAATGGCAAGTCACCAGTACTCTGGGGATGTTCGGGCATCTGACTGCTATGCCTGCTGGATGCTTCCTAGGTGAGGTGCTTCAGGTATGTCCAGTAAGGAGGAGGAGACCCTGAGGCAGACACACCGGAGAGACCATATCTCTCAAGTGGCTTGGGAACACCTCAGTAGAGAAAGAAAGATCTGGGCCTCTCTGCAGAGACTGCTGTCCCTGAGGCCTGGACCCAGATAAGCAGCATTAAATGGATGGATGGATGTTTTTACAATGTGTTCAGACTTGGATGATAATAAAACAGTTGATGCTGAAAACCCGCAGATGCATTACTTATTTATTTTTCAGGTTCAAAGGTGAGTAAACTGCAACAGCTAGGAATATTGTCCAAAAAAGAAGACAATGTAGAAGAAAGAAGGCATATATTTGCAAAGGTTAGCAGGGTTTCTGTAATTACGCTTTGTAAATAACTTCATTGATTAACTGTCATCAGCTTATGGCTCACAAGAAAAAGGAAACCACAGTTTGAACCTTCTGTGTGGTGAAGGATAGATGGCACACAGTTTGGCCCGTTTAGAGAAACATACATTTTTGTTTTGCTTTTAATAATGAAAATGTAAACACCGGCCCAGTGACATCAGACAAATGCACACAAGGAGTCTGTGCCACAGTGTTTCAGGTTATGCCAATAGTGAGACAGATCCGTCACTCCACAACTAGTCACAAAGGAACACTTAGAAAAGACCCACTGGCCTTACATTTAATTGCACTATGTAAGCGTCATTTTTCAACATTTAGAGGTTCACAGTGTGAGTGGGTGTATTTTAACCCAAACTACAATCTTTTTCAAAACTAACCAAGCAGTTTTCAGTGTTTAAACCTAACCCGAGAGGAAAGGGCAAGTAAGCAAAGGTGCAAAACACAAAGCTTTCAAATGGCTTTTAACATAGCCCATCAGATCCCTCCTACCTCCTAATGCTGGGATTATATTTACTTGTCGATGGCCGAGGACAATTTGGAGATTGGCTGTTTTGCATAGAGTCCGTTGTAGTACTGGTCACAACAAACTGGTAGGCAAGTGGATAAAGTTGACATTACTTACACCAAAGCAGAGCTTTGAGAATTTCCAGATATGTTTGTAACACCAGTGGCATCCTGCAGAGACAATATGTGATGCCCTGCAATGAAAATGTGGTGATATAGACAAATCAAAGTTCAGGGACATTACATTATGACTTTATTACCACCGAGCTTATTTAGTCAGTTTCACCATTTCCTCAGTCGTGTAACAGCATCAAACCAATGGGAGAAAAAAGTAGCACACAGTTGGTCTCCAAGGTTTCCTGAAAGGTGAGGCAGCCTCTGGCAGCCTCTGGCACTTGCTGCCATGATTTGATCTCGAGTTCAATTTGATTTCTGTCTTGCTGTCACTGGTTTAACACTGACCAGTCCACTGGGGAGGGCAATGAAGTTAGTAATTCATCTCAGAAAAGGGCAAAGTCGAACGCAGCCATTCGCTAAATATAATGTGCAACCACTGATTCATGGGATCTGGAAACTAGGCTCGCCTTTCACCTTTGGCCTTTTTGAAAACAGTACCCTTTGCTAGATGACCCCTTTGAATCCCCACAACAGCTCAAATGTGTCTGGAGTGTATATATATATATATATATATATATATATATATATGGGGAAAACTCCAGCTTTCAAAACCATTAGTTCTTGCTGTCACAGAGCCCTACGGCACAGCAACTGCCTTGGTGTGGGAGGATGTATTCGTAGCTCTCTGAAGACATGGATGAAGAAGCAAAGCTTTGAGTTCACATCAGAAATTTTGAGTGATAGGGTTAGGTTTCTTAATTTAGAAATATATGTCAAAAAAGTAAATGGTAAATAAAGCTACCAAATAGTGTCAGCAAGGGTCAAAGAATGTGGCCTATTGCCCAAACAGGGCACAGATTAAACTCTCCTCTTCCTCAGTGCAACTGCTGTGAAGCCACCGTGCACCCACAGGGGTTGGGGTAGAGATGGGTGCTGGGCCTGGAGGTGGAGGTGGGGGGAGCAGAGTCTTGATTATAATGATTGGCACCTGTGAAAGAGGGCTTGGGCAAGTGCACGGACCATATCAAAAAGGATCAGCTGGGGCACAGTGTGACCTGACTGTTATTAGGTGCCAAAATGAAATGGTCGCTCTATAGCCCTTCAAGAAATCACTTAACCAGTCACAGCTGAGCGAAATACACACATGCATGGACGCTCTCGCGCTCAGCGTCGGAGAATAATACAGTAAATACCAAAGGTTGCCGGTATACGGGTTGCTTTGAAACAGGAACTGTGTTGAGAAATCAGTTGTTAGAAATTGGTTTGTCTGCAAACACTGAGAGCTGGGTCACTATGAATTATGCAAAAATGAGGAATGTGGCTCATCAGTGAAACACCATCAAAATCTAATTTCTGCAGAGACAGTGAAACTGAAACTGAGCTTACTATTACTTATATTTTTAGAGTACAAGCTCCACTAATATTTTAAAGTTAGTAATGTGTCAGATTAGCAAATTTTAAATAGACTAACTGCAAAAAAAGGAAATAAGAGAATATCAGGATTGCTCTTGAAGTCCAAGCACTTAAGGTAGGTTTGGAAATGTAATAAAATGGCTTTATTTTACTGGGCTGAAGACATAAAGAAAATGTTCTTTATGTCTTAAGAGGTCATGAGGGACAACAGTGAGTGTCTACAGCCACCTAAAAAACACAGTGGAGGCTCTGTCATGGTTTGGACCGTCAGATCTGCTTCATTTTTCAGCATGACAATCATCCAAAACACTCCCAATTCAGCAGAAGCATACCTGGATATAAAATACACAATGGCACACCATCAGTCATGGACTGGCCTCCCCAGAGCCCGGACCGCAACAATATTGAAGCAGTCTGTGATCATGTTGACGAAGAGATGACGAAAAGGCAGCAAACATCCAAAGAAGAGTAAATAGTAACCACACTGGTTCTTATGTAGTGCTTCTCTACTCTGCTTGAGCACTCAAAGTGGTTTCTACAACTTGCCTCATTCACCCAAAGCACTTTTTTTCTATGCTTTTGGACAACTTTGGATTCAGTATGTTGCAAAGTGACACTCTGGCGTGCCACCAACCTTCCTATTAGTAGATGATCTGCTCTACGTCCTGAGGAACAGCCACCCAAAGAGCTTTGGGATTGTTGGTTCAAGAACCCTGGAGAGCAATTCCTTAAGAATTCCATCTGCCCAAGAGAGTTCAGAAAGAACCCTCTTTCAACCTGTTAAAACTGTATAAACTCTGTTTTTGCCACATATTTTCCATTTATATTTGCACATTTCAACAAATTGCTGCATCTAGCTCACATTTTCCACTTAAAATATGAGGAGTGTTCCCGGACTTTTGCACAGCACTGCACATCTTTGCATTGCGTCCGTTTTCAGTGTTTGTACTGTAAACCTGCTCTGGAGTTCAAACGGCCTACAGTTTGTTCATAACAAATATTTTCTGTCACTTTGTGACACCCCCACACTCCCAGCGCACACCCTGCTCATCAGCCATGTCTCTGTTACCATTTCCTCATTTGTTGTGTCTCCACATTGGCTGAGCCTGCCGTCCCCTTGAGGGACTGCTTCACTCATGACTTTCACTGTTGTGTCTCGGCAGTCCTCTGCCCTTTGCACAAACATATCGATCACTTCCACCCCTCCTCCTTTGTCACCTTTTCTGTCCTGTGCTAAAAATATATTTTCACAACCAATTCATATCGTTAACGACCACCTGCAAGCCTTTCGGCTTCATCCATTGACCCTCATCGTTTCGCTTTAATGCCTTTTTATAAAAAAATATACACATCTTTGTTTCGTCAGAATCCCTCTTCTGACCTTACAACTTAAAATAGCGTGATTCAGAGGCTCTGCCGTGCATTTTCGTTCTGCTTCAAAGTGCAGTGGTGCTTAAATGTGCTGTCTTAAATGCTGATTGCTATGTTATTAGGTTCCTTTAGCTCATAAAACCATGACAGCTCCTAGATGTTTACAGAGTCAGGCGCTGACCTCTGTAGGCACTGCAGGGGTCAATAAAAGGAAATTGCTGCTCAAGGAAGCTCAGAGTGAGACTTAAGAAAAGCAACTCAAACTGTGACCCGATCTTAACAACAAATAAACAACACACACCTTCACAGACCTCTCACCTAGAATTGATCACAAACAAAGCAAATTGTCATTGTTTAATTCTATAACAGAGCTCGGCCGTCAGTCCAAAAAGCGTGCCTTAACTTTGCTCTCGCTTAACTTCATTGATGAAATCTCACCTGTGATCCTCTTATCTCTTTGACAAGACTGACAATAACAAGCTCGAAGGTCACTACAAAGACACTGCTTCGCTCTTGAAATAACAAGTTTGGGTTTCATAAGGCTGAAGTAGTAGCAATAATGTTCAGATCAGCGGACCGCACGCATACCCTTGGCAATACAAGAAAGGTCTATTTGCAGCAGGCTTTCAGAAGGTCACGGCGGAAAGGCCTCAACTGAAGTGTCTCAATCAAAGCAGTGCAGAGGCAAGGTCACCTGATGGCCACTGCCACATGTTCCAGAGGGTACTTAACCCTGGATGAGTAGCTAATGGAGGGAGTCATTCAGAGCAGATTCACCTAACTGATTTAAATAGGCGTCCACTCTCAAATGCATGGATAAGTGTGGAAGTGCTGAGTACGATGAAGCCAAAGGTGCTATTAAGGGGACAAAAATAACACTCAACAATATCCACCAAAGCTGTTTTGGTATGCGCAACGAGTGAAGTGAAAAATAAAGGAATAAAACGTGCTTAAAAATGTAGATACCTTTTTTTAACTTCATATAATTTCAAAGTAGGACGCTGGACCTTTGAGAAATTAATTTAAAGTGTAAAACATGCATTTCTGTAAGAGATTTAGCTAGATGAAACTAGCTAGTTCACCACACTTAAAAAGGGGGAAAAACATGCAGTAAAAAACTCGACAACATATTAAATCTGATCGCGCTGTAACGAAAAGCGAGCAGTGATAATGATAAGCCCTGATGGGACCCTCTTATGGCCCATCGATTTCCAATAGGTGAGATCATAGAAAGCTGGGGGGGTAATTACACTGTGCAAGCAGAGGTCGTCCTGAGCAAATATCATTATCATCAGATTAGAATGAAAGGCTGGTGTGGGTCGAGCGCACGAGGTGAAGGAGACCCAGAGGAGACGCATCTCGGCGCAGACGTCTGACCCTTCATCTGTCTCAATGTCCCCACCTCCATGGGTCGACCCTACATCGCGCCGTCACCAGCGAAGGGGGAGGCAGGTCCCCGTGCGCAACCATTCATCAGTGAGAGACAAGGCGTACGATGGGAATGATACCTCAGAGTGCTAAACAGATAAACAGCGGGACAACACAAACTGGAAAGTGGAGTATGTTTGCTGATAAGCTTCACCAAGAGGCGTCACGTGTTCTTTAGATAGTGGATGGTTTGGATATGAATTTTAAAAGTCTTCATGGAAAAAAGATCTCATATTCTTTAGAAGAAGGAAACGGTCGTGATAATAAAGATATTCTACCAGTCTCTTGTCTGCTTGCTACACTTGATAAATATTTTATCAATGCAAAAAAAAAAAAAAAGAAAAAAAAAGAGGTTTTTTGTTGTTGTAGAGGCTGTTTTTTCCCCCCTAATTCTGTACTTTTATTCCACACCTTATTCATTATAAGTGATATTTCCTTCATTTTCCTGTTTAAGGCACGACTTAGCCCAGTTTTATGAATAACGCAAAAAGAAAATAAATGCAAAAACTAGTGGTGCGTAGCTAGTTGTGATTCATACTGTCAGAGTCTGACCCTATCAAAATAAAACGGAATAAAGAAATAGTTGGTATAAAAATTCACATTGTCAAAGATGCATATGTTAAAAGCTGACCCCTTTGCATCGCTCCGTCTCTCCAAGATGTTACATGTGGTTCAATCAAAGTGTGAAGAAATATGATGAGGCGGGTGGGTGGGTGGGACGCACAGCACGATGGCTCCTCTCACCCATCTCCCTCACCGTAGGTACTCCCCTCGCTGCCAACCTCCTAAATGCGAACGCAGAGATCCCGGGTAGCCCGGCAAGAGGTTGCGAGTGCCACTCTGATGAGCCTTTGACATCTCTATCTGTGCTGCTCAGTGTGGGAGCTGGCCCGGGCCACCTACATTAACATAAACAAGGCGTGCTGCTGGGGTCCGCCTGTCAGGGGCTGTCACTGCCGAGGACAGAGGAGAGACGCCTCTGCATTAACCTCCAGGCTTATCTCACTCTCTGTGCGTTCCACAAAAAAGTGGGGATTAGTGCTCAGTCAGGAATTGCTTTTGGGTCCTTGTCACTCCTGCATGATTACTGAACTCCCTCTTTTCTATACGCAGACTATTATTCTCGTCTTTGTTTTCCACTTTCCTAAAGGGAGGGAATCCCTGGAGTTTTAAACATGGCAAACCACAGGATCAGAGTTTCTTTGATTTTGGTGTCACCTTTAGTGATAAGTTGTCACAGCAGTGATTTCTGCTTTTCCATAAACCAATTAAATTTATCTGCAGCCGTCTCTAAGAATCATTATAAAATGCTCATCTTAAGATTTTTTTTCTTTTATTCATGCGTATATGGCTCTCTGTGCCTTTTGCAAACTGATTAACAAATCCAGGACTGCACTACTGGTACAGACTAAATAGAGGTGTATGAAATGTATCTAAAGATAATTAGGCCCAATCCAAAACGCAGTGGACCTAAACAGACCCTGAAATAGAAAGAATGCCAACACTGGCAGCAGCATGACACCACACAAATTAATGAGCAGCCATGGTCAAAAAGAGAAGCAAGTTTCCCTAGATTTCACATTTTACCTGTAACACACTTTCTCCAGCTAGTGCTGAAATCGGTATGTGAGCAGAGCTGCTACAAAAGTATGATATACTGGCATTTACTTAAGACTCACTGCAGTATAAAAGAAAAAGAATATACAACATTCTGTACACTGCAGTACAATTACTGTGGAAGTCTTTTTAAAATGGTAAAAAGCAGGAATTACGTGTAAAACGTAAAGAGGTTGTAGACCAGTGTCTGGGATGATGTGACAGATGGGTAGCAATGGTAGTGAGACCTGCTAAAATGTATGACTGAGTGGTGACGGCACCGACAAAAAGACAGGAGGTGGACCTGGAGGTGACGGAGCTGAAGATGTTGAGATTTTCATTGGGAGTGACCAGGATGGACAGGATCATGAATGAGTACATCAGAGGGACAGCTCAGGTTGAGCGGTTTGGAGGCAAAGTTAAAGAGGCAAAGCTGAGATGATTCGGGCATGTGCAGAGGAGGACGTGGATACATTGGACAGAGGATGCTGAAGCAGGAGCTGCCAGGCAGGAGGAAAAGAGGAAGAGCGCAGAGAAGGTTCAGGGATGTAATGAAGGTGGACATCCAGAGGGTTGGTGTGACAGAAGTGAATGCTGGGAAGAGATGGAGGCAGATGTGGCTGTGGCAACCCCTAGAGGGAGCAGCTGAAAGAAGGAGAAGATGATTTATTGTTTTCACTGCATTGTGATGTGAGTGAATTAGCTCTTTGATTCACATTCCCTTTCCCTCTACTGCTGTCCCACTGTGAGCTTCTTCTTTGCATCAAATTAGCTCATTTCTGTTCACTTTACTCCAAATCAATATACAAGTGCCCCAAAGAGTTATGAAGTAGTGACTGGTTAGCCAGGTTAATGGGAATCCATTTGGAGTGCCTGCATGTTTTAATAAATATTTAATTCAATATATTTATATAGCACCAAATCACAGCAGCAGTCGCCTCAAGGTCCTTTACACTGTAATGTAAAAACCCTACAATAATACAGAGAAAACCCCAACAAAAAGACGACCCTCCATGAGCAAGCACTTGGAGACAGTGGGAAGGAAAAACTCCCTTTTACCAGGAAGAAACCTCAGCAGAACCAGGCCCAGGGAGGATCAACCATGTGCCACAACTGGTTGGGTGTGAGGGGAGCGAGACCGAAAAAAAGGCACACTGTGAAAGACAGAGATTATAATAACTAATGATTAAATGCAGAGTAATGTATAAAGACAGTAAGTGCATCGTGGGAAGCCCCCAGCAGCCTAGGGCTACTCGAGCGGGACTGTTTGTCACCAGTGTACAGATTATTATAACTGTGCAGTCTACTGTAGAAAGCTTCGTGCACCATTTCAACAGTGGATCGATCCAAAATGACCAAACCCATGTACACAAACGTGCATAAAATGTATTTAATATACATTATTCTCAGTACTTGTTTTTTTTTTATTTCCATAAAATTCTTTAAGGAGGAATTAATGCTTAATAAGTGGCTTTTCTAAATAAATTTTAATAAAAAGCCCCTAAAAAACAGCTAACAAAGCTTTAAAACTTCTCTCAAGAAAATATGTATTCACCCCCCTTTTCCTGATGTCGCCACAGAACTTTCTGTAAGCCACGCAGACGGTCACTGCTCACGCTAACGTCAACTGTTCATCTATTTATTCCAGCTTCTTTTTCTTAGGTTATTCTAACGTAGTCCATCAGAAGTGTTGTCACATGACAGCCAATGGCGTTAAGGTTGTGTTTCAGAAAGCAGAATCAGTATACTGGTGTCCACAACAAAGCCTGCTCACATGTGACTGATCAACAGGACCCAGAAAGCTTCTGGTACCATCTTGTCCCCCGCCAGCAGATTCTGAAAACGAATGTGCAAATATCTGTTTATCTCGAGTGATTTCAACCAAACTTGGAAACTTGGAAGCCACCCCGAACTTTGGATGAACAGTATGTAAAATTAAGCCTTTTCTCCTGCCAAGCCACCACTGTATTTGTGGAACACGTTCTTGACACATCCGCATTGGTGATTTCCTCATCCTCCAACACAGGTGAGATTCAGGTGTTACCAACAAGGACATATCATGAAGGGAAAAGGTGTTCCAACGCCTCCATTGTAAGCACAGGCTGAAGGTTGTCTGCTTAGGTGACACAAAAAGTAAAGATCTTTTCCACTTCATCAGTCTGCATCCGTACGGGCGCATGTCTGCCAGCCAACAAAAGGCTGCGGCGTTCTGCAGCTGCAACATCGGGAGAGCTTAATCCATACCTCCAGACCTGAGGCCTAATCAAACAGACCGAATGTAGGGAAGGAGTCAATAGCTGCTTAATTACTAACGAGAGTAATGACAATAACAATCACATTCCTTTCCGGCTGACGTAATTAAGGGAAGCATGGAAGGCATACCGAGGGAGAGCTGCCTCCAAGCAAGGCAGCAATTAGGGCAGGAGCTGAGGAGGCAGCTTGTGGCAAAGACACGAGATGAGCCGCAAACACCGTCTCAGCCTCATCTTTCGTCTAACACCTTGTCCTCCTTTCAGGCATCAGTATCATCAGTTGGTGCCATATACTGACAGTGCTGGGCTTCATTATATCTG
>VUQG01002485.1:16406-73817 GCA_015106755.1 Etia nguti
TCATTATATCTGTCCTGCCCATTGGTGGTGCAAACACTGTGTTGTTCAAGCGGCTTTCTCCAGCACGTCGCTGGCGGCTGCCATGTTTAATGACCCTCCTCCTCCTGTATCCAGCACTCAGTAGGCACAGCATGAGACGTGGGGAAACACTCAATTTCTGTAATGGCTTGAAATGGAGTAAATATCACTCGCCCCCCTGCATTTGTTACTCATTCAAGCCCCGTTATCGCTTGCTGCCTAATTTCCTGGTGCACTGACAAAGGCAGAGGGCGTTTCCATGGAGAGGGAACCCTTGCGGTTTTCGTGCTTCTCTCAACTTGGCACTCTGTTCATTTCACAGCAATTATCCTGAGTCATTCCACACATTCTGCCACAGAAACTCAAGGGAAGGACCTTTCAGCTAATTGCTTTCAAATGGAAATAAAAAATAATCACATGGCTACTTTGTCAAAATGACTCCTGTTCTGCAGCATTTGGTATGGGAAATTGATGTGGGATTCCTTTTAATGTCCCATTTACAATGCCTGCCCCTCTATTTCCAGATGAAAACCCTTTCTTTAAATGCATTTTGGATGAAGTCCTGACATTGCACGCACCCAGATTCTTCATTTTTGAAGGCCCAATATCTTAATGTGCAAGGCTTTTTGACACTTGAATCTTTAGCTCTACTTGCTGTAGCTGTTGTGTGTAATGCACAAGTTAATCTACTTAAATGCTTATGTTTGTTACACTTAATGATGGATGTTAGCTTGTCTTCCCTGTACACAGAGACACATATTTTTCAGTTTGTCTGACTTTTCCAAAGTCTTTAAAGAACGATCGCTTTCTTTCTGCAAGATGAAATACTTGCAGAAAGAACTGAAAGAATGCCAAAGTGTAAATGGCAGATTATGCTTACGGTAATTAAAATGGGTAAAGCCCAAGTCCAAAGTTTGGGAAAACATAGCAACAACTGTTCTGCAAACTTAAGTTCAGTATGTTTGTAAAACACAAAAAAATGAAGTGGCAACCCCTAACCCTACTCAAGTAAATTTAACTAAATGTAAGTGTTTGGAAATATGTACTTCTAAAAGCACTTTTATTGCACCATGTTCATTCACTCATGAGCTGCTGTAACATGAATCAAATGGCTGAATTGTCACCTCAGCATGCAGTCAAGTTCTATAGTCTTGCTAATGACCTACTAATTGTATTCAGGTGTGTTGCAACAGGAACACATGGAAAAGTTTCAGGACACCGACCCTCGAGGACTGGAGTTTGAGACCCCTGGTATAGACTGATGTGACTAATCGAATTAAAAACTTAAAGCTGAACATTATAGTTGTTCAAATTTTAGTACATGATGGTTCGGAAACAGGATGAGTGAACAGTGGATCCTATCTGTTTGACTCTAATGGGAACACACAGGAGTCGTCGTCCCCTACTGGCCATTAAAAAGAGTGCAAGTCCACACAGACTTCCCCTTTGAGACTAGGAGGCTGCATGCATCTTTTAGATCCTTTTAAATCCATCAGTTCATTTTCTTAACCTCTTATTCAATTCAGGGTGAAGGAGGAGCCATCCCAGCTGGCTAGGCGAAAGACCAGTCAGTCTATTGCACAGCTTACATCATAGACAGCCATCCACACTCACATTCATACCTACGGCCAATTTAGAATCACCAGTTAACCGACCAGGGAGAACCCGGAGGGGACGCAGCCCTGGTGGACATGGACACAGGACCTTCTTGCTGTGAGAAAACAGCGATAACCACTGCAGCACTGTGCTAGCCTAAATCAGTACTGGTCACTCACTCGATAAAGGCAACTGGCAGAATATGTAAGAGCAAAGAGGACAAAGACTGTAGCCAGCAGGGGTACATCGGTGCTGAGGAAGTGCTAGACAATTATTAGCTCACAATATCCACTACAGTCATCTAAAGGGCGCAAGCAGAACTAGGCATTATTTTCAAGTCTGTTTATAATAAGTGTTTCAGTGGCATTGTGGTTTCATGAAGGAAAAATGAAACAAACTGAGTTCCATCTTAGAAAATTCACCCCCTGGAATCAAACATTCAGAGAAAATTTTGGTTCACACTTTGTCGACTTGGTGACAACAAACACAAAAACAAAGGAAAATTCATGTCCTTCCCATTGATATTAGTTAGGTTTAGACTTGTAGCCATACGTTTATATCGATATAAAATATTAGAAAAGCTATTTATTAGCAGTAGTCCTAATAGCATGTCAGTTAAAGTAGTTATACATGGCAAGTGAACCAATGTGGAAACCGATACCACACTGATTAGCATGTGAATATTCTAAGAGTCTGTCCTAAAGTTGCTTGGTTATCTCAGTTTAACCTGCAGGTTTGTACAACGTGTTATTCTGCCACGGATGAAATGATGTCTTCACTGTAGAAATGAACTAAGGAGAAAATGTGCCAAACAGTCAAGAATTAAAGCTGTCACAGGTACAGATGATGAGCAGTCACAGGCGATGAGCTGAAAGAGGCAGTCAGAAAAAAATGCTAACTGTCAGAGAAAATGAGTTTCAGTGCTTCAAGAGCCTGACAGCTGAGAGTGTGGCTATATGATTAATAAATAAAGATACACAAGCACGTGTTTTATGCATTACTGTATTTCAGATTTCACTTATCCAAAAGAAAAAGCTTAGGTTAAAAAGAATATGTTATCCTCGGATTAATAATATCTCAGGAAAACTTCTCCAGCAGGACGAGTGTAGAACCACTGTATGCTTGTCTTCTTGCCAAAAGCTTTTTTCCCCCCAAATTAAGTGTTGTAGAAGGACCAAGAGCAGACCACTGATGCGTGAAGTAATTCCAGTGACAATAAACTGCACACAAAAGTCTTTACAGATTGTTTTCTTTTTTTATTGTAGCAGCAGTATCTCTTTTCAGTGCTGCACTGTGTAGATGGTTGAGTTGATGAAAATTAGATTTTAGCTCTGTGTCTACTTTGCTGTGGTTGGAGGGAGGCATTGTTTGTATTCTAACAACATTTTGCTTATAAGTTATTGATCTTGTGAGTTCAAATCTGGGAATCTTTCCAATGTTAGTGTCTGCAGCTACCCCATACCACATGGTGACTACAGCACATATGTTTTTGTGCCTTTTTAAAAAATTCAACAATAAGAAAATGATAACGATTTGATTATTTATTATTCAGCTTGTCTGCCCCCCAAGAAAAACAAGAGCGATGGCCAGCATGGATATTCGTTTATTGTCATTTGTGTGTTTTCCTGCCTTTCTCTGAGCTGTATCGCACAGTTACCCTGCAGACATGAAACTTGGAGCATGGACAGAGGAGGAACTCGATAAAATCTGCTGCAGAAAAAAAAAACAGATGTTGGCTCTCTGAGTACCAAATGAATTCACAATACTAAATATAACATAAATCAGAGTCATCTTGATATAGACGGTACTTTGATACTTGCGATTTAAAAGTGTGAAAACCAGATACCATTCCCCCGCCCTCTCGTTCCAAAGTAATTTTCATACATTCCGTATGGATTTTCCACACAATCCCCAAACTATTACACACAATTTGATAGCAGAAATATTTTTGTCAACACACATCAGCTATTGTTACATGAACTGCGGCAAGGCTGTTCTTTCGGGTTTAGTGGGCCTCGTATTTTGGGGCGTTTGAAGGCAGCCAGGCAGAGTGGTGCTGATGTGTTGACGTCTGGTGGGAGGTAGGAAGAGGCAGCTGCTGTTCATCTCCATGAGAGGAAGGCCACTCTGAGAGGATGAGTGGAGAGGGGCCTTTCAGAAGATCTCTGAGTCAGAGCGAGTGGGGAGGCATCAGGATATTATTAGGGAGGTGTGCCTGCTGCCCTGCTATTATAGCTGAAATAAATGGTTCTCCTGCTTTAGACTGAACATAACACCTGCCCAGTGTTGCTTCACCAGGTATTACATGTGAGCTGTAACGCAGATTTGATACTATCGAACCTGCAATTCCAAACAGATTATAGCCCTAATGACACTTTAGACATTTGTGAAAGAGACAAAGGTCGTCAGGATGAAGCCCGTCCGCCACAAACATGAACTAAGTGTGGCTGGCATGCACCAGAGTGAAGGAGGCTCAAGAAAGTGTAGACAAACACACACTCAAATCTTGATTTGACATTAAATGCAGTTAATTCTATACTCACAGCTTCCAATAAAAAAAGAAAAAGGCCTGCTTTATTATTCTCTCGAATTTCTTGGCTGACTGAGGCTCTACAAACTCAGTATTATCACAAGTGAAACAGCTACACTGCACTTAATCTCTAGTTTAAATGCACTTAAATAAGTGATTGAATGTACAGCGCGAGAAACGAAATGTCACTGATGAGCTACTTTTTTGAAGCTTTGTGTAAAACATAAAGGCAGAAACGAAAATGTTAATGAATTGTCTGAGGAGTAGAAGATCAGAGGAGCCAAACGAATTTCATATCACACCTAAAGACCTGGCATTTAATTAAAGTGGCCTGAAAAATGCCTGCTTGGTTGGCTGACAACAGTTTCTCTTGAAGCAAATTAAAGAAATCAATTACTGCTGTGTGAAAGTGTAACGCCAGCACACTGGAGCCCCACAGCGCCACAATGAGACACCAGGCCAAGGGGAAAGGCGAGAGGAGGAGGGTGCCTTCAATGTGCCACATCTGACTGGCTCAGCTACAGAGTTTATCACGTCAACCTGTTACAGGCAACAGAGCCTGAAAGGGCCCACGCGCTGGAATGAAGCTGCAAATCAGCCTAGCTGCCTCCACAAGCCTGAGCCTCCTCCACTCTGCTCCCAGCTCTTACTCATTCTCTCATCTTCATTCTCCCTCTCTCTGTGTCACACGCACGCTACACATGGAGAGTTAGAGATATTTCAGTGTAATAATGGCCATTTACTACCTTCTGCATACTGTTAAGTTGGCTCATCACTGCTGGCCCCTCTGAATGTGAAAAGCATGTGTTTTATGGATTATGAAAGTCTGTTAAATACATATAGACTCACGAGCCACTTTGGTACTTACACCTCTCTTAAATATGGGGTTTGCTTCAAAATCGCCTTCATTCGTCATGGCTCCGAGACAACAAGATCTACCAAACTTTCATTAGAGATTCTGGTCCACATTAACGGTTGCTGCAGATTTGTCGGCTGCACGTTCATGATGGGAATCTCCCACTCCACTGCATCCCAAAGAATGCTCTACCGGATTGGGATCTGGGGACTGTGGAGGTCATTTGAGCACAGCGATCACCAGTGACACTGTGGGTTATCCTGCTAGAGGCAGCCATCAGAAGGTGGACGCACTGTGGTCATAAAAGGATGGACATGGTCAGCAACAATACTCAGGCTAGCTGTGGCACCGAAACGATGCCCAGTTGGTATTAAGGGGCCCAGTGAGTGCCAAGAAAATATTGCCACACCACTACACCACCACCAACAGCCTAAACTTTTATTAAAAGGCAGGATGGATGCATGCCTTTGTGTTGTTTGTGCCAAATTCTGACCCTACCATCTGAATTTTGCAGCAGAAATTTAGATTTATTAGATCAGGCAACACTTTTCCAATCTCCTATTGTCTAATTTTGTGTTTTTAGCCGACAGGCATGGGACCCGGGGTGGCCTTCTGCTGTTGTAGACCATTTGCTTCCAGGTTCAGAGATGCTCTCTCTTCTCATTTGGGCCTTTAAGTGGCACTACTGTTTGACCTGATGAAGGGTGGTATTATTACATATATTTCCTAAATTCTAAACAAAGAAGATGCTAGTTTTTATCCCAACAATTCTCTAACAGTTCTTTAAATCTTTTGCAAATAAACCATCTTTATTTTTTAAAAGGCTCAGTAATTGTTGTTTACTCCAACAGTGAGAAGTAGTGTATTTACTGGGACTAATTCCAATTGTACTTGGTGCTCTAGTGGAAATCTGAAGCAGAAGGCCTGTGTGTGTGGGTTTTGAGTCAAAGTAAGCTAAAGCGTGTGTGTTCATGATAATGAAAGAACATGTCAGCCTGTGCAGCTGTGTGACTCACTGATGTGGTTTTAATAGTTTTTGAAAAACAATGGAGCTCTGTGTCACAAAGGAATAAGCTAACAGGCTTTGGATACACAAACAACACTTGTTAATAGGGTCAGTTCACTATCACTGTTGGTCTTTCTGTGGGACTTGAAAATAAAGACATTAATTGAATACTTCTAATTTTATGGTTTTAATTATCAACACGCAACTCCTGAATTCAAGTTTTCAAACCTATTGTGCATATCCTTAAAAAACCTTTTTGCCTGCTTGAACATGATGGAAAGACACTAAACAACGCTGACACACAACACTGCATTTTAACTCTTTAAAGCCAAGTGTATCGTATTTGATATGTGAGGTTTTTTTTATTTTTGAGACTTCCACGTCATTATAGTGACTTTTATTAACCCTGAAAAATCAAAATAAATTGAACAATACATATTTAAGGAATAAATTGCAAAAACAAGAGAACAGAATAGCCCTTTATTGTCACTGTACATGTACAACGTAATTGTGGGTGCTCTATACCAACTGTGCCAGAATATAATATAAATAGTAGTAAAAAGTAGAATATATACAAAAATAAGAGAAAGGCACACATTGGAGAACAAGCTGCAAAGTGCTTGGAAGTAGTGCAAAGACTTGATCTGAATAGAGTCTGTGTGTGAGTGGCCTGAGTGATGGGCATTACTCAGACCATGTGGGTGGGCAGGGGTGGGGGCATAGTGTTTGTTAACAGTCCGAATGGCCCAGGGGAAGAAGCTATTTGTGAGTCTGGAGGTGTGGAACCTGACTGACCTGAGGCGCTGACTGGAAGGCAGTGGGTCAAACAGGTGGTGGGTGCCTTGTGAAGTCCATTATGAGTTCTTTGGTTTTAAGGACGCACAGCTTCAGGTTATTTTCTGAGCACTAGCTGGACAAGTTCTCTACCTCCGCCCTGCATGCTCTCATCTCCATCAGAGATGAGCCCAACCACGGTGGAGTCATCTGTATACTTGACGATGACAATGGTTGGGTGGGTTGGTGTGCAGTCATATGTGTACATGGCGTACAGTAGGGGGCTGAGAATGCAGCCCTGTGGGAATCTGATGCCGAATGACAGTGGGGAGGAGAGGTGGGGGCTGAGTCAGACTGATTGAGGCCAGTTGGTGAGGAAGTCTGATATAACAAATATGATTTAAAGTAAAAGTCATATGTAAATGAATATTTATTTATTTTTTTTTATTTTGTCAGAAGGTTCAATAAACACTCCATTTTACAAAAATGTGAATTTTCTGGCAGTTATTTCATGGTTCAGACTTCAAAGAGAATCTAGGTAAACAAATTTCCTGATTAACTACAGTAAAGTACCAACAGCTGGGGTCACTGTCCCCAAGTCCTCTGATTAACTCAGGGACCACTGTTGCCTTCACCCTCCACATCTTCTCTATCTCCTCTCTCAGCCCTTGGTATTTCTCAAGCTGTTTGTGCTCCTTTTTCCTGATGTTGCTATCACTCAGTATATCTACATCGACCACTACAGCCTTCTTCCTCTGCTTGTCCACCACTTCTATGTTCGGTTGGCTTGCCACCACCAGTTTGTCCATATGTATCTGGAACTCCCACAGGATGTTAGCTCTGTCATTCTCGTCCATCCATCCCATTTTGATCTTGGGACTTCCAGGCCATACTCGACACAGATGTTCCTGTATACCACAGGTGTCAAACTCCAGGCCTCGAGGGCCGGTGTCCTGGAGGTTTTAGATGTGTCCTCGATACAACACAGCTGATTTAAATGGCTAAATTACCTTCTCAACATGTCTTGAAGTTCACCAGAGGCCTGGTAACGAACTAATCATTTGATTCAGGTGTGTTGACCCAGGGTGTTATCTAAAACCTGCAGGACACCGGCCCTCGAGGCCTGGAGTTCGACACCCCTGCTGTATACTATTCCAGCCACGTGGTTATGGCGTTCCATGTATGCCCTGCCTGCTAGCATCATGCACCCTGTTATGTGCTGGATTGTCTCAGGGGCATCTTTGAAGCCCACATCTGGGGTCTTGCCTGGTGTGGTAGAACCCAGTCTCTACCAATCTTGTGCTTAGAGCATGTTCCTGTGCTTCCATGATTAGTGCCTCTGTGCCATCTTTCCTGTCTAGCCTGTCATGATGGTTCCTGTTCTTGCGCCTCTTCATTTTGGGGGTTTTGATGACATATTCACTAAGCACATGATCAGTTGTGGCCACCTTCCTGATGTACTTGTGGATCTTTTGTTGCTTCATCCTGGATAGAAGTTTTAACACTTACTAGTCCTCTGCCTCCCTCCTTCCGCTTAGCATACAGTCTCAGGGTTCTGTACTTGGGATGAAACCCTCCATGCATTGATGCCTTTGGTTTTATTGCCTTTTGCAAGTTCATCATCCCAGCAGGGTATCTGTTGACCAGCAGGGCATAGGTGTCAATTGCCCAGATACTGAAGTTCCCATTTAGCTTATTCCTCAGAACATGCCTTATTCTCTGGATAGAATTAGGTGGTTGCAGCTTTCCTAGTCACATGTTTATTGTTCCCATTCACATCTGGGATTCCAAGGTGCTTTTAGCCATCCTCAGTGTCTGGAATCTTGTCTTCTGGTAGTACAATACCCTCAGTTCTGACTACCTTTCCTCACTTTGTTACCATCCAACTACACTTCTCCAGTCAAAATGACATTCCAGTGTCATTGCAGTAGATCCTAGTGGTATATATCAGTGAATCAATGTTTCAGCCACTCCTGGCATACAGCTTGATATCATCCATGTAGAGGAGGTGGCTGACCTTTGCTCTATTCTGTCGCTTCCATGTTGTGCTAAGGCAGGTTTTTGGCCTGTAGTTGGATAGGAATGACCCCTTCTGGGGGATCCTTGGGGATTGGGCTCTGCACTGTGCAGCCATCAGTTAGTCATTCCGGGTGCATCATCCATTAGCAGCTGATTAATTTCTGCTGCCAGGCACTCATGGAGTGCATTTAATTTCTTTAACCAGTAGGTGTGACTCACATGAGGACCTGGCACTGTCCAGCTCTTCATGTATGACACTTTCTTCTCTGGTTACTTGATCCTGTTCAGGGAGGATGTTGTTGTCTGTTTCTTAGATCCACTAGCCAATGAGTATTGTTGTTATGTGGGGCAACCGTGGTTCAGGGGCTTGGGAAGCTCATCTTGTAACTGCTCTTCGATATGCTCTGTCTGTCTTGGTCGTTGTGTCCTTGGGCAAGACACTTCACCTACTGCCTACTGGTGTTGGCCAGAGGGGCCGATAGCAGCCTCGCTTCTGTCAGTCTGCCCCAGGGCAGCTGTGGCTACAACTGTAGCTTGCCTCCACCAGTGTGTGAATGAATAGTGGAATTGTAAAGCGCTTTGAGGGTCTCGAAAAGCGCTATATAAATGCAATCCATTATTATTATTATTATTATTATTATTATGTGTTACACCTCTTCTCCCATATGCTCTTCTAGTATTACGCCATCTCCAGCCTTGGTGGGGATGGCCAACACCTGCTCTCCCTTCCACAGAGAGTACACCTTTTATGGTTCAATGGGGAACATCTGGTTTATTCTACCGACTTCTGTACCTCTTCAGGTGACTGGCCAAGGCTGAGTCTTTGAATGTGTGTGAATGTTAGATAGAAAGCATTTATGTAAAAATAACAGAGAAAAAAAAATCTCCCTGGTTTGGAGGGTACTGTTCTTTGTGGCCATTGTTCATCTTTTGGTTAAGAATCTCAAGGATCACTGTTGCGATGGTGTAGATCCGTTGGTTGGTTCCAATGATGGTTCATAATACTACATTCACATCTTTCTGACTTTCAGAGTGTTTTTTTTATAGTCTTGGTAAACATCCATGGAACATCTAGGTTTTCTCAAGTTATATACATATCTGATGATATTCTATGGGTAAGAATTACAAAAGTACCTTGAGGTGGATTGAGCCTTAAAATGTAATGTCCTTAAAATTGTGAAATTTGTCTGGATTTAAATAAAATGTGAATAAGTATGATCACACTTGTATACCAGCAATAAAAAGGAATATACAAAATTGCAATTTCAAATATTTTTAAGGCATAAAAACAAGTCGAGATATTCATCATTGAGTTATTTCATCTAACTAAAAAATGCTTGTGTTCCTTTTCAAATATTGGCATTTACATTTACATATTTGTTTAGACACCCTCATTCTAACTCCTGCACATTCTGATGTGCGACTAAAGAGCTGTTGGTGACAACCTCTGCAGGCAACAAATAGAAAAAGAACATGTTTACTTAGCAGGCTGTCCATGAGAGCGAAAGGGGAATTATTAGTGAAGAGCAAGGCCGATATGCCGTAGATTCACAGCTGAAAGATTTGGCTTACTGGTGACTGAAGAGATAATAATTACGTGCTAGTTGCCTGTTGAAGGAAGCGCCAATATATTATAGTAATACTTGTTGTCAGATTCCTGCTGTTCAATTTTTATACTGTATGGTATGTGTACTGTGTTATTCAGGCGGAAATGACTGCCACCCTCTCTAAATGTTAATCTCACTTTCATCAAATCAATGTCAACACACAAAACAGGAGCAGCATTCGCATACGCTTTGTCCAAATACTCATACGGGCACTCAAGGTCAGCGTGTACACGTCAATTCAGTTTGACAAAGCGCTGACATGGACATTAGATAGTTAATGGCAACCAAAAGGATATTGAATGTGAATGAAAATGGTTGCATTATTATTATTATTATTATTATTATTTTAAAGGAGCATTGAATGCGTCTTCACCTCGCTGTGAACCTCTGGGTCTGAGCCCTCTGCTGTCATTACATGTTGACCATTTGTGAGAAAACATCGTACAGCATCAGTAACATTACACAGCTACATTAAAAAAAAAAATACACACACACACACACACACATAAACACACACCTTGCTCTGCCTTATTCCGTTTCAGCATGGCTGCCTGACAGGTGTGAAAGATTCCTCTCCTTGTAGCACCACGGTTATTATTCTGCTGCACCAGGAGCTGCCACCCCGCTTCACATCCAGTCCCTCTACTAAAATCTAGCCTGTTTCTCTGATAAGGCTGTTCCATGAGAAACTACTGGAGGCTGCCGGCCTGATAGGCAATGCTTCAGCACACATCACAACATGCCTAATACTGTGTACCGCAATATTAAAACTACCTACCTAGTATAAGTCCTTGTGGTGCCCCCAGCTTTGGGTTCTTGTTCGGGTGTTTCCAAAGGATGTTCGGTCTGATTGAGGTCTGGGGAATTTGGACACTGGATGGACATTTGCACTTACCTCTTGTAGCTGGTGCATGACAAAGAAAAATGGAAGTGTCAAAACAGCACGTTTAATGTTGGATTTATGGTCCCAAACTGGTATCTATTTGCTCTTTGGCCATGCAGAAGGAGGCATTAGTGGTATTATTGCAACCACAGCAGACACGCTAGCATGCGGTACTTCAAAAAAACCAAGAGTGCTGAGCCAGCGGTTGTGGTGCTTTTCATAGATAAAATGCTTATTGGTTGACAAAGAAACAGGAAAGGAAGAAATAGTGCAGTTCACCACAAATACTCAGAAGATGAAGAAGAAAAAAGAAAACAAAGGTCAAAAACGCACACAAAAAAGCACAATAGCTGCAATGGAATATTTTCGTTGTTTTTAACACTTGGTTTCGCTTCCCTTCAAAGACATTCTGTGTATATTTGCTTCGCTCTGCAGCAGGAGAAGCATTAAATTGTATAAAAGAGCTAAAAGCAGCTATTTTACTGATAAGCAAGGGTTGGATATGACTGTGAAAACAACTTGTCAATCACAAGCAGTTAGCCAATAACATACATTTGATAATCCTCAATGAAACTTAAAATGAACAGAACTTAATGTTTCATTCAGTATGGACCACAATAAGTGACCGAGGCCATAAAGGGTCAAGTACAATGGTCAGGGCCAAAGGTCGTTTTCCCTTCTCTGTAACTGCAGCTATTGTCCCCTGACATTTGACCACACAGTGTGCAATTAATTTACAAGATTGTAATGTATTTATTGCTGCTTAGAGATGGTGGTGACTATTAAAGCCAACAGCAATCAATAAGTGATATCGTGATATCGATAAATCGAAATAGCTAAATTCTTATCAGTTCCCATCACTGCTCCAGTTGCTGCTCGTTTCATCTTGTGTGTACACATGAGTGTGTTTGTCTGTTGCTGATTTTACTGGTTCAAGTAAAATCAGCAATACATTTTAATATAAAAGTGCAAATGTCCACTATCAAATGTACCAAGTCTTGGTAAAGTGACCAAATGTAAACATGGAAAAAGCCAGTGTTGAGTTGTATAGGCTTGCATTTATAAGGCAAATCCTTTAAAGCAGATCTAAACACGTTCAGGAAATGTTTGCATTTGTGGATTTCAACAACTTGGTAGAAAAACATTGGTGAAACTTGCTGATTTGATCAGCACCATGGAGATTACCAACCATTTCAGTTCCCGAGTAAGCAGTTAAAAGGACAAATCTGATTAATATTCTCCATCATCACTCTAATTAACAACGTTAATCTTATGTTGTATTAAAGTGCTGTATTTGTAGCTGAGTGAGAAATGTAACAACACAGTGGACCTCCACTGGGCTTTTTCCTGCAGTTTCAACTTTACGCTTGGACTTAATTTCATGTAACCTGATAATAAGCCATTCATGCATTACAAGTTTGTTTGCTCACCATTCAAAACACATCGATCTCGGCACGCTGGCATGAACTTGATGGTCTACTTCCAGTCACAGCAGGGAAAGAAACAGCTTGCCATTCAAACCCAAAAGTGAGCAGAATACAGATGCAGTTAAGAATTTATTTTCACTTGAGTTTATGTATTTTATATGTGGAGCTCACTCCACTTTCATTAGCAATTCTGATTTAAAAGTCAACATTTTGTAGCTCTTCTAGAATTTCAAATGTTTTAACAGATATCTTGTTTGTGAAATGAGTTGTTGACTTTTCAACCTGACAATTACAAGAAAATGCAGAGATCTAAACATCTCTGAGGGAATGTGTTTCATTTGTGCATGAAAATGAAAAAATAACAAATGCAAGGATTACCTACGTGTGTATTCTAGGTAAATTATTGTCACTGGACCACACAACTTGACATTTTATACAATGGCACCATTATTTGTGAGCTACAGAAAAAAATGCACATTAGGTGCAAAGGACCAATAATTGCAATATGTAATCTAATCTACCTAATGTGTCTAATGATTTTGACTCTGTGATAACATGTATAATGTTTAATGTTGTTGAAGCATTCTTTGGCACCAAAAAAATAGTTTTGGGATAATTTGTTTGTTTCTTATTTATTTGATTCACGTCCATCTGATTGGATGATATATCCTTATGCACTGCATTGTAAAGTTTCTTTGTGTACAAAGTGAAATTTGTTCAGAGTGACACATCCAATAAAATACAGCAGCAGTGTGAGACACCGTGTGGAAGTTTTTCCCTTCAGCTAAGTTGTCCTAAACTTAAAAAAAACGAACCACGTTTTAATGCCCGAAGACAAAGTGACTTTTAAGAATTTGGGGGTTGGGGTTATAGTGACATATTCAGGAATTTGTAATATGTACTTTTCATCATCTAAGATTTCTTAAGGTTGTGAAAGTGTTATAAAAGTTAAACAAAAGTCAAAATTCACACGAACATATGAACATTGCTGAAAGATAAAGTCATGCTCCAAACCTGAGAAATGCCATGGTCTTATTAGGTGTACTGTTAGTGTGTTTGCTATGACTCAACGTGTGCATTTGATTCTGCCTTCTGTCTGGGGAAGATGTTCTGCATGGTTGCGTATGGACAGCAGGGAGTGCTAAAGGCAAAAAACTCACTTTTCCTCTTCAAGAAAATGTGAAGATCCCCACGGAAATTCTATACAGGACTGAGAGAGAGGGTCAGATAAAGTTTGCTCGCCCACCAAGTTCAGGGTGTGTGTGTTTGATAAAGTTCTCATAGCAGAGATCTGAGACTTTCACCAGTCTCAGCAGTCCAAAACACTCATCCGAATCTTGCTGACAGCGGACGGCAAGCAGATAGAGTTAATATGAGAAAGCTAATGCATATGAATAAGGTAAATGAAAGCTGATGAATGTTATCCCTTATCTCCATAAAGATTAGACTAGTCCCTTGAACCTCTGTCAAGGACACACACAATAAAGAACAAATTTGAAGAGTTAGCTTGTCTAGCAATTTGATGGACGTCGATAAGGTTACATCACAGTTATAGATATAACGTCTGGATGGGGACACCGGGTATGATCTGAACTAAAGCACCGAGGCGGCTTCTGTTCATTTTTTCAATAGTTTGTCCACCCTCTTGGTCATTGCTGAAAGAAATCTATGTAGATTTCTAAAGACCTTATAACAATATCCTGGAGCTATATAAACATTAGAGTTATTAAAATGAATATGTCTATTAGGGTCTTTTCTTCCCTTGAGACTACTGCTATCTGACGAGAATATATATACTCTCATTCTCCTCTTTATTTTCTTGGTGTCAGATCAATCATGCACCATCCCAACTCAAGGTGAAACCCATCAAAGTGTCATTCCCCCATTGTCAGTGATTCACAAGAAACTCCGACACACAGACGAGCAGGCAGACAAACAGAAAGACAGCATCAACAAGCGAGTTAGGGGGAAAACAAACAGCCGTGAGGCCCGGAGAGATTAATCTGCTTTACTGCAGTTCCTCAAGAGGGAAACTGGGGAACTTCACTGAGAACACGACTCCCTGCCATAAAAATTATGCAGAAAAGATTAGGTCGCTTCAATCACTGAGATAAGATAAGTTGGTGAAACTTTGCCCAGAAGTTACTGGGTTGACAAACCTCATAAGGTGGCTTCCCTTATGAAAATCAGAGTTCTAGCTGAGCGACAGAGTCGGCACTTACGTTCAACATGCTGTGGACTGCGAGTCTCTGCATCCTCTGGGCCTCATCAGTCCTCGGAGCGCCAGTAAATAACGAGAGACAGAAGGTGCTGCTGGTCTCATTCGATGGTTTCCGGTGGGATTACGACCGTGACGTGGACACGCCGAACCTCGACCAAATGGCCAAGGACGGTGTCAAAGCCCAGTATGTCACCCCTCCTTACCTCACCATCACCAGTCCGACACACTTCACCCTCTTGACAGGTAAAGAGTTTAATTTTCTACAGCAGTGCTTCTTCTTGGCAGGGGATCTGCATATCATGACCGAGTAGTAACTGCTCTGAGTTTACTTTGCAAGTATTGAAAAAGCCACAGGAAAAAGGAATTAGTTGTAATTGAATGTCCCAGGGTCCAACGGCTTTTATAGCTGAGTAAGATGATTATGCTTGGATGACTGAGGGAAGAATTCTCGGCTCCTTTTTAAAAAAATTTTTTTTATTTTGACTCTCGAATCATCAGCGCCCGCTAAAAGAAATTTAACTTCCTTGAAATTAAATTCCTCTAATCTCCGAAGTTGGTCGTAAGACCTTGTCCAAAAGCGTCATGCCACTCAGCCCGTTAAGTTGATAGAATTTTTAATGTGAATGTGTCACGCTATGAATAATGAGAGCAAGCCGACTGACAGCGATTCTCTTCTGCAGGCCGCTACATTGAGAATCACGGGGTAATCCACAACATGTTTTTCAACACAACCACCGGAGAGAAGAAGTCTTACTATCAGAGTCAGTTTGTGAATCAGTGGTGGGACAATGGCACTCTGCCTATCTGGATCACAGCACAGAGACAGGTCTGCGCAGCACAATTTCCATCTTATCGCTGTGAGAGACTGTTTTGCTGTTTACAGAAATAGAAACCATTTCTCTTGACAAAACACCATTGAAGGCTCGCTGAATGATTTCGGGAAGATCACCACAGTTATACTGCAAATAATTTTGCAGGCGTAGATGTTAACGGCATGCAAATGACAGCTGCTCTAAGTTTGCTTCAAAGGTTAAGCTGTAGGTTTAAGAAAATTAATCAAAATCTGGCTATTACTGATGTGGTTTCCTAGCATGTTGACCCACAGTATGAACAGATGTAGCTTTCACATACTTGTCAGCGTGTCAAGTGCATATGTCATGTTTATGTTAATGCGGCCTTGTTTTTTTCTAACCTTCCAGGGCCTAAAAGCTGGCTCTCTTCACTTTCCTGGCACAGCTTCCAGTTACCAGGGACAGGTTGCTATGGTGCAGGAAGTGGAGCCGCAGCTTTACGACTACAAGAACGAGACCGCTTGGCGAGAAAACACAGATAAAGTGATGAGCTGGTTCAGGGACCAGGATATGGACTTCGTTTCCATGTACTTTGGCGAGCCTGATGGTACAGGCCACAGATATGGTCCGGACTCTAATGAACGTAGAGAGATGGTCAAACAAGTGGACCGAACAGTGGGCTATATTCGGCAATCAGCTGAGCGACACGGGCTGACTCACCGCCTCAACATCATCATCACATCAGACCACGGCATGACCACCGTGTATCGTAATGGTCTGGTGGAGGAAATCACCCTGTCAAAGATTCCAGGCTTTTCATTCGGGGACCTGTCCTTCCACTTGGTGGACTACGGACCTTCCGGGATGCTGTTGCCCAAGCCAGGCAGGCTGGAGGTGGTTTACAATGCCTTGAAAGGGGCTCATCCACACCTCCACGTGTACAAGAAGGAGGACATGCCAGAGCACCTTCGCTTCACTAAAAATGATCGCATCCTCCCCATCATTTTATGGGCCGACCCTGGATACGTAATCAACGGGGTACGTTGACGGATGCTCAAATTCTGTCTTTCACACGCTCACCTGACAAGCTGTCAGACAAGATCTTCAGCAGCAATCATACGTGCCAAATCTAACATTTACTCACATAGTGCCATTTTTGTAAGCAGCTGCTGTGTGTTACAACTGTACGCAGCAATATTTCCCTCAGACAGATAACAAGCTCGAAAGTCCACATTAGGAAGTTGGAGTGGTGGAGGTTAAAGTTACAGGTTTATCAGCCAGGAGATGATAGTTTTGATTCTGGTTAGACCTTAGTCTTTTGCACTTTGTAGGTTAGCTTCAGAGACTCTGAACATCCCCCGGGTCATAAGCAACCAATCTGGGATTGAGGTTAAAGTTAGCAGTAGGGTTTCGTTAACATTAACCCTTTATACAGAATTACCGCCTGTTTGGATCACCAAAATGAATAAAGGTTTTAACAGAAAAAAATGTAATGCCAAAATATATGAGACTTTATTTGAAATAATTTATTTAGCATGTGGCTAAAACAAAACTGAACCCTAACCCTAGATAGGTCGCTGGTGACCTCGGGGATGTCAAGACGTTAAAACTACTTGCTTAGAGTCAAGAAATCATCAAGGTTGGTGTTACAGCTGCTTTACAACAAGCAAGCATGCATATTAGTAAAAACAAACACAACCAAACTAGAACTAATAAACCCCTATTGATTTATCTCGCAAGCTGGTGCATGAAAATGGTAAATGGACTGATTCTTATATAGCTCTTTTCTACTCTCCCGGAGTACTCAAAGCACTCTATACAACATGCCACATTCACACAAGCACTGTTTCTATGCTTTGAAGTGCTTTCTAACTACCATTCACACATTCATACTCTGACGGATTCATTGGAGAGCAACGTGGGGTGAATATCTTGCCCAAGGATATTAAGGATGCAGACTAGAGGGGAGCCAGGAATCGAACCACCAACCTTCAGATCAGTAGGATGACCTGCTCTACCTCCTGAGCTACCGCTTTCACAAAACCTCAACAATATGGTCATTTCATAGGTTTCCAGTGACTTGTGAAAGTTTACAACCACAAAAAAGTGAGGTAGCAATTCTAGCTCACAGTTTTACAGTTTAACAGCAGCTTGTAGGTTTAAATTACGAAATGTAATTATGAGACAGTGTGTTTCGGCTATTTTACAAAGTAACATGACAGTAATCTAAAGAGTAGGATAATGAATTACTTTCGTCTTGGAGGATTTAAGTAATGTACTTACTTTTAAGAAAAATGTATATATGTAAAAATTACTTTTGAGTAATGACCCATACAATGGTCACAACAAAAAGGGGGAAATGTCTCCAACAGCACAAAATTAATTTGCACAAATGCAATGTCTTTGCTATAACTGTTACTGCTACGCTATCAAAGCAAAGCTAATAAGAACACAATTAAAATTGATAAGTGATATCAATAACGGAATCTGGATTGATAAAGTCTTATCAGTTCCTCTCCCTTTTATTTACCCTCAGCATAGATAGCATGTTGCATTAGAACAAATGTCAGCTAAACTGCAAAGTGCAGCTTCAGCAAACACTCACACTTCTTGTTGCAACTTATTAACAACCAGGCAATTTATGTGATTATGACCTACGTAGGTGGTCATAAGGATTCTAAATGACAAGCACTTCTATAGCGATAAAGAGCCAGATTAATTATCTGTACAGCCATCTGGCCTTTTTTCTACAAATTTCCTCATTTCTTGACTACAGAAATAATTAAATTACTTAAATTCTGCTCATTGAAAATACTTAAACTGGGCTCTTTTCAGCCAGACGCAAGGAGTTAAATTCTAATCTTAGTACATTACAATTTTAATCAAGTGCATTTGCACGTCCTCAGGATAATCCAGGCCTTGCTGATGACATGCAGTACGCTCTCAAATGCTTCATGAAGCTATTCATGCCTCAAAATTCAAAATTAGCATTTTCATTTGGCTCTACACTCACTCAGTCACTCTGCTGTGCAGCAACTTTGCAAGCGAATGTGTCCATCAGTACTGAGAACCATTAAATCATAACTTAATTTAAAAGAGGAAATTTTAAAATTGTGGAATGTCCTAAAAACCCAGAAAAAGAGGAAAATCTATTTGTTGAAATCCAGTGACGAAATGGGTTAAATCCCAGGTCTGTATGTTGGGACTGGCCATTTGGCTCTTTGTTCTCTCCTTAAAAAAAAAATAAAAATAAAAAAATAAAAAATACTCCTTTTAGTTTGATCCAAGAAAAAGGATAAAAATGTCAAGATGGTTACATAACATAAAGACAACTGTGTATTCTGAATTCTGAAAATGTGTTGGAAAGCTACTATATATAACATTTAATTATGAAACCATTTTAAATCTAAGTAAGTATTTCATGAAAATGAACATTTTCGAGTTGGATTAACATTCTCATTTAGGCATTATCACTGGTTGGCAGTAGTCACAAAGGGTGAAAGGGCTTTCATTGCACAATGTAGAAAATCCTCTTTCGCTTGGTCAATACCTCCCTCTGCTGACTGACTGAGAGTAGACCAAGATGTGGACCTCTGTTGAGGTTTTATTTTATTTGACTACCTTTTGAAAGTTATATTCTAATTGAATCTATCAAACTGGGTCAAGAGAGTTATGTTATCCATCCTGTCCTTGCAGTATTTCCCAGTTCAATTCAACAAGGGAGAGCATGGCTATGACAACCAAGAGATGGACATGAAGCCTTTCTTCAGGGCAGTGGGTCCAGCGTTTCACAAAAACCTAAAGGTGGGGCCCTTTGAGACAGTGAACATCTACCCCTTGATGTGTCACATCCTGGGCATCGAGCCGGAGGTCAATGACGGCCATCTCAACGCCACCAAACACATGCTGGTTACTAGCACTGCTGCTCGAGGTGAGTTTATATCAGACTAATGAGTCTCTCCCCGTGGCACTGAAAGTGTGTCGCTCCAACACCTGCTCCTTCATTACCTGGCCGATCATCCATCATTTCTGACTTTACTTGTGTCCAAATCAGATGTAGGGTTGCTATAGGTTACAACTACAAAGTACATCTGGTGTTCTCGAGGCAAGTTTGGAAACATTTGTTTTTCTTCCAGTGAAATCTAAAGAGCTCATATATGAAAGAGAAGACTTAAAGAAAAGTAGAAAAGTTCACAAAAATCATAAAATCTTCATAAAAACAGCAGAAATGGTCATTTTACTACTGCTTTTCTCCTTTTCAGTAATTTGGTATTTTCAGCCCAAGGCCCAGTGGTTACTGATAAATACTAAAACATTAATACAGGTTACAAATGTATCCTTTCATTTGGCTCTTAAAACAGAAGAAATAAATGGTTAATTTGTAGATTTAATACACATTTGGTGCTTTAGTGAGCATCTGACTGGAAAAATGGCAAATGTGGGAGTGAGTCAGAATAAACTACATAGTAATAAAGGAATATGTCAGCCAGAACAACTCACTGATGACTCACTGATGTGTTAAGTCAAAGTGAATCTCAAAAATGTATCATCTTGCTGATGTAACAAGGCGAAGAAATGCTTGTATCAAAACATAATAATAATAATAATTCTTCAATTATTCAACATGTTGTTGCGTCTACTATCTGGTATCATCAAACTAAGGTAAGATACTAGATGTTATCAATATGTTCACATATTTATTTTAGTGGTCACGAACACTAAAAGCTGATTGGCTCGCTTACTTAAATGTGTGATGTAATAATGAAGTCATCAGGTCAGGATGCACTTAGTTTCTTGACCTTTCAGTGACCCACTACAATCCTGCTTTCTTTAAAATATTTGTTCCATTCAGAATATTTGTGCTATTTCTTTTTTCTATTCTTTTTTCTATTGTTTCTATTAAAAATTAGTTTAATATTAACAATTAATAACAATATGACCTGTTTGACATAATAGGATTTTTTTTCCATTCAGGCTGACCCAAAACTTGTCAGGAATTTTTATAAAAATAAACATCAAACCAGTTGAAACTTGGTGTAGAATTCAACAACTTGTATTATTTTAATTATGTACACACCCCCTGCCAAGAAAATGCAGTATGGCTACGGCTGTAATTGTGTTTACTTGTACCGAGTGGTAAAATTAACAAACAAAAATTCATTTTTTAATTTTAAGTTCACCTTTAACACAATAAAGGTGATCAGCAAAGGTAGGCAGTGGACCAAACCACTGAAGCATTTACAGGGGAAGTCTGTTTTTTAAAACCTGATACGCAAAGTGTTCAATGTGTGTTTATTATATCAGTGACTTCATATTTACAATAATGGACTGAGGAGGACGACACTGCTTTTCCCTGACAAACAGTTTCTTCAGTCCTTACCACTGCAGCCCCCTCCTCCTTTAGCCACACCCCTAGACTGGTCACCATATAGATAACTGTTATGCTGGACAGCCATTAATATGCACCTATGTAATTTTTTCTTAAACACCATTGCCTGCTGGCTTTTATGAAATATATAACAGATCCATATTTTACTCTCACTTTTGTCAAGCACAAAGTCATCACTGTAAAAGTGGCTAATGAGCAAACAGGACACCATCAGACAAATCAAGTTAGCAAGATGTGCAGATATAAACACACAAATACTAAAGTTATAATATGTGGTTAACATAGCAGCATACTGTAATTTACCCCAAAACAATGATCCTTTCTTAAATCTACCCAAGTACTTCTGTTGCTCAAACATAATCAAACTGTGACCAAAAACTAAAGTTATAGAAGAAATCTAAGGATATTGGCCCACACTGTTTTCACACCTTGGCCCATGTGATGAGGCACATAATCAATAGTGGGTCAACGACCCTCCATAAGGGACAGCTCCCACTAGGGCTTAAATACCTGGGTCTCTCCACCATTTGGTCTAATGACTGAAGAAGAAACTTAAAGAAGTCTGGGCGCTTTCCTTTCCAAGCTCCTTAGATTACCATGACCGGGATGTCTTTGAGCTCTGAAAGCAAATAAAAATTGATACAATTAAATAACACTAACATTTTCTATGGCAGTGCAGAAATATTAAAGCAAAAGGCTTCATAAAAAAATTAAATCTTCAATGTGTGAATGAGTTTGTTTTCCTTTCTTCTTTCAGCCGAAAGTAGTGCACATAGGAAGTACATGAAAAACGCCTTCACTGGACTGGCTGCAGTAGCTGGATTTCTTGTTATAGTGTTTGCAGTAGCAGTAGTCCAACGACTACTCAAGCAGAAACGCAAGACAAAAAGGTAATGACTTACTCATTCAAAACTGTTATACATCCCAGAGAAATAAAAGTTAAATCTATATTTCTATTAACATTTCTTGATACATTTGTGTTGATTACACTTTAAATCTATTCTCATGTGTACAATAAACATGTAGCCAGTAAAATTTCCTTACTGCTGTGTTTCAGATCAGGGAGTTTGAGAGATCTTCCGGAAAAAGAAGACACACGTCAAACTTCATTTTGAACATCACAATAAGGAAGAGAGATTTAAAAGCAGCTCCCAGCGGACGCACTTTCTGGATGATTCTCTTTCATGGGCATTTGCATTAGAACCCAAAGAGCAGAGCAGTGTGTAAATTATTATTTAGGCTATTTTGTGACACGAGAAGGAATCGGAACAAGTTTAACTGGAGATGCCCTGGTTTATGTACGAATGAAGAACATGTAGGTCTTTTTCAAACCTGCTGTAATTAAACGGGAATAAACATCCATAAGCAGTGCTGTGTTGGGACACTGGAATATGAACATCTGAGACCACTAACTTAACGTTATATTACTTTTATGTACTAAATAAACATAAAAGCCATAAAGCAAAACGAGGTGTTGGGGTGAGGCTGTGAGCAATTAAATTAGGATAAAAGGTGCTGAGAACAAAGTAGCGATCATCATATTAAGGCCATCACGTCTCTACTTTCATTTAAAGAAGTGAATACGGTGGCTGCCAAGTGACATATTTTGAGGAACTACATACTCATCAGTTGCCGCCTCTCCTCGGAAAAAAAATGTAAAGTTAAACACGGATGCTCAACACTTCCGGTTGCAACTTTCAACATAAATATAAACCCTCTGAGTTTTTATATTGTCTATATATCAAAAGTTCAAATATATATATTGACTTTAATTTCTCTTGCACAGCTAAAAATGTACGCCAGAACTGTTTAGCTCTCATTAGCTGAGCCCTCATTTTTTTTCTTTTTAGCATAACATTTACAACTTTCATGGAACTTATTTAATTAGAATACTTTAATCAACATACTGCCCTTTACACTTGTACTATATGAGCTAATTATTTAACTGGTTTACTTGCTTGAATTTGTTTCTTGCCTAAACCTTGTTAAAATAAATCTTGTGCGTAAAATTCATCCAATAAAATATGAAATCAATTTTTGTGTGCATTTTAAGAATAAGAATAATAAGAATAAGAATAACTTTATTTATTTATCCCGAGGGAAATTCTTTTGTCATATACATGCTCAAAGCAGCAAGAGAGACAGAGGAACAGATGAATAAGATTTACAATAAATACAATAAAGAATAGTAGTATACTATTTATATTCTGACTCTATAGGTTTTTAATTCTGTTTTGTTTCTTGATAGTTTTGCATTCATGTTTAGCGCAGTTAGTCCCATTATATTTGTCAAGTCTGGATGCTTTAAAACAATGACACATGCAACTGTAATGTATCTAACCTGCGGGATAACAAATTGAAATTTGCACTCTGGCTGAATTTTGGCGCTTGGGCGTTCTTTTATTTTAAAGGCGGCTTTTGGCATCCGGTTTGGTCCCAGCGTAATTCCGCCGTGCGGACGCCGCGCTGTTCTTTTGATAAAGGATTCTTATTCGAGGGCGAAGGCAGACATGGAGGAACTGAGCGCCGTGGGAGAGCAGGTTTTTGATGCGGAATGCATCTTAAACAAACGAATGAGAAAGGTCAGCGATGTGAAACGGCGGTGTTAGATTTTATCCACGTGTTTTTCCTCCTGTTTTACAAACGGCCTGTTTCTCTTTTGGGGGGGTTTTCTTTCAGGGAAAGTTGGAGTTTCTCGTCAAGTGGAGGGGATGGTCATCCAAGTAAGTACAAGTGGTGCTGCTCCGGCCGAAACAATGAAAACAACAACAGCGCGTCGCTTGTTGCTTTTAGCTAAACCCCAACTTTGTTTTTATTTTTAAAAAACAAATAAAAGCACAAGAATCCAAATTTCAACAACAGTAAAATGAAACTCCGTTATTTCCACCTGAGGGTTTTACACAATACACATTTGCTTCCTTTTGTTCCATATTTACGTTTTTGAAGTCAGCGGATAGCCAAAGAAAAATACTTTAGGGCTATTTCAGCTTTTCATACATCAGCTTATTCATTTTCGTTGTGACGTTTGACTAATTTTATTCATCGGTTTTAAGTTTATTTTTTTTGTCTTTGACTCGGATTGGGGCATCACAAATTCAGCTAAATTCACGATGGTTACTTGATATCTGCTTTAAGTCTACGTAGAAGTCTTTCTCTGTGCTGTTCCATTCGAAGTGTGTGTTATACGTGCATGTTTGTGCCTGTAAAGCTCCACTACGCCTTCATTTCTTGTCACTTGCCCTCTCTGTTCACTTCACATTGTTGCTGTAATCCACCATCAATGCACACTGTTGCCTGCCAGCTCCATGGCTTTCTGTTAGAACCACATCCTTTGTGTGTGTGTGTGTGTGTGCAACGAAAGGGTGGGGGGTTGATTATTTCACTGGTGACTGCAGATCAGAACGGGCCATTCACCAGCTCCTGATAAAGCGAGTGGTCATTAGACATGCGTGTGATCATTGAAAAGGCCTGTTTTCAGTTTGTTTCTGCACTTAGCCCATTTAGTTATTTTCTCCTCAATTTATGCTCACTATCAAATTATTAGTCACTGAATGGGACCACTGATGCAGCCAGACTCAGGAATCAAGCTAACAGATGCTCAAACTTCACATTCAGATATAAAATTGAAAAACAAACAAGAACAACGCCACAATTCAATAACTCAGCAGTGCAACAGCCAGCCCTTGCCATCGTGTGCAGGCACCACCAACAAAGCGCTGCAAAACAAAGTTAATTGTGTTGATGGAAAAAAGAAAAAAACAACAACTTCATTCTGTATTTTTACAACTTCCCACTCATGTCGGTAACCTCCATGACCCAAAATAATGCGCTTCCTTCCTGCCTCAACAAACACAAATGTGCTTGTTGTGGAAACAAAGGAAGCGAAAAAGCCCCTGATTCGATGTAGTACCTAAAGTCAGCAGTTTGATTGATGCCTCACATATGGTGTGATGTAAGGAGTCGATCAGATTTTCAGCTTTTACCCTTTTTTGGATTACATATCTGTCATCCACTGGCCCGGTCCTTATGACTCTTTAATAAACACACTGTGTTTGTAGCTATTTAAATCATTCTCAAACCACGAGTGGAGTACAGATAGACAGGTCTTCTCTGAGAAATTTCACTCTACATATTAAGATATTGTTTACTAATTGGCATTTTATGACTTTGTGGTTACACGGGTCTGTTCATCTTTATAAAGCCAAGCTGTCACTAAATGTAGTGTTGTTTTAATCTCCAGAGTATTAGATTTCTGTTCTCGTCCTGTTTTGAGCTCACCTGAGAGGTCTTTAAATAAAGTGAGAGATGCC
Source organism: Etia nguti (assembly GCA_015106755.1). Taxonomy (NCBI): domain Eukaryota; kingdom Metazoa; phylum Chordata; class Actinopteri; order Cichliformes; family Cichlidae; genus Etia; species Etia nguti. The sequence continues at coordinate 41,834 of VUQG01002485.1, forward strand.
TGTACTCAGTTTATGGCTGCTAGAACAACGGAGTCCTGTGTTCCTCAATGAATGGACTCTGTTGAAAGGTCATTTTCTAAATCTGGAAGCACTACTCAAACTATAGAGTACCTTTAGTTTTTGATTTGGATTAACACTAAAATGTGTGTTAATGTTTCGCTCATTTCAGACACAACAGCTGGGAGCCCCAAGAAAATATCCTCGACCCGAGACTGCTGGCTGCGTTCAACAAGAAGTAAGTGTCTACATTAAGATATACCGCACTCTGCACTTTAAAGTTTGCTGTGTTACGCGATGCTGTAGTTGTTGCAGTCGTAACCCCGCTGGCATTTAAAACACACAAGATTAATTATAAAATATGTTACAAATTCATACCACTTTAATAATTGTCATATAGCCGTGTTTTATGACTCCTTGTTTCATGTTCGCTGACGTATTACAGAGAGCAGGAAAAGGAGCTTCTGTTGCGTAAAAGAGGGAAGAGGCCCAGAGGACGGCCTCGGAAGATCCTTGTAAGTTTAATTCAAAAGATGAATCTGATTTTTTGCAGGATTAGGTCCCGAACAGAGTATCTAACATTCCCTTCTTATTAAAAATGTAGGAAAACATGCCTGAAGCGGCAAAGTCGAGCAGCTCCTCGTCTGGCTCGTCGTCATCCTCGTCCGATTCCTCATCTTCATGCTCCTCTTCCTCGTCGTCTTCGGATGATGACGATGACGACAATGGCCAAGTTAAACAAGTCAGCCCAAGCGTGAGAACGAGAGAGCTGAATCCTGTCCCTCAGAAGAAGGCGCAGATAGTCATGGCGAAACAGGAGCCCCCCAAGAAACGGAGCAGGAAACCTCTGCCCTCCGAAGTGAAGGAGTTCCAGCAGAACAAGGGCCCGCGCAAGACTGTCAAAGATACGGATATTCCAGGAGCAATCAAGAAGCCGGTTCACCCGGCCAGCTTTACCTTCATGGGTTTCCACCGGGGCTCGGCCAGGGATACGGTGGGTGGTCCGAACAGAAGCTCCCTCGCCCAGGTCAGTGCTGTTAAAAACTCCTTGAGCTCCGTTGGATCCGGCAGGCCGTCGGTCCAGCCTTCCTCTCTCCCGCTGAACAAATCCAGCCAAAGCAGAAATGTCACAGAGAGTAAACTTCCCGTCTCCGGTATGAGCAGCGGGACAAGCCTGGATTTAAAAGCAGCTCCTAGTAAATCAAAAGGGGTAGCAGCGCTGAATCTGAATACATCCAAACACCCCATTCAAGGAACCACTCAGCATACACTAAGCTCCCCGAACGGACAAAAGAAACCTCCGGCCCCTGTGACGACAGCGCAGCGGATACCCGGTGCTAAAACAGCAGCACCCTTGCCATCTAACAACATCTCCTCCAGTCAGGGCCTTCAGCCCCTCAACCTGCAGAACAAACTGGTGCAAAGCAATGATGCTCCTGGAAACGGCACGGCGCCAGTGTCAGGCCCCAGAAATGCAGCAAACCCAGCACGGAAACCTGTGACACAAAATCAAGAGTGTAATCCCCCAAAGAGTCCCGCGACCCCCGGAAGACTGCAGGCCAGAAAAACACAGCCCGGCTCAGACAAGGTCAGAGAGGTGAACGAAATCCAGGCCTCGAGAGTCCAAGGAAGGCTGGAGAGGAGTGGCGTGCATAAATCCCCCACAGAGGTTCAGAGCCAGCAGGACAGGTCGGCCTCCAAAGACGGCAAAAAAGCCAAAATGAACGAGATGAGCACAGGAGAGGAGGAGAGCAGCTCCGACTCGGACCAGGATTCTTCCTACGCCGGACAGGTAGCGGTCCAGAGCCAGGACTGGAAGCCTACGCGAAGCCTGATCGAACACGTGTTCGTAACGGATGTCACCGCTAATCTGGTTACCGTCACGGTCAAGGAGTCGCCGACGAGCGTGGGCTTCTTCAGCATTCGCAACTGTTGATTTGACTGCAAAGCGGAGTGGATTCAGGTTCTGAGAGAACTGGAGAAACACACCAGGGAGTGAATGAATGAATGTTCTTTATCTTTTTGTAGTCAAGGATAGACTGTGAGGTATTAAAAAATCATTTATTGATAGTAATTATTTATTTGCTCATGTTAAAAAACAAAAAGCAGACCTGATAAAAATCTTTTCCCCCCTGTGAGCGGTTCATCAAAATCACATTTAGCTTTGAGCTAAAATAGCAATGCCCCCCCACGGGCAGCTGAATTGCTGCAAAACGTTAGCGCTCACACATTTATCCACATTGATCTTGTGTGTCTCTCTCTGTTTGAGGTATTCTCTGCTTTGTTATATAACAGCAGATAGAAGGAATGTCTTTATGAAGAAATTATAAAAGGCTGGTGTGAGCAGGAGGTCTAGCTTCTTTTATGGATAGCTCATTTAGGTTTGAATAATCTCTTAATGTTGTGAATCCATGTCGTTCAATAGCTACCAGCCAGTTTAAATCTTAGCGTTGAGTCGATAGGGTTTATTTTTGTAACGTTTTTGAAATTAGCTACCTCTTGTTTGTTCATTTCTTCTGGGGAAAAAAAAAATTCCCTCCAGGGTATATCATCATTGTTTATATATATATATTTTTATATAGTTCTCAATGTATTGGACTTGGATGCTGTTTAATCTTGTGTTAGTAGCAGCAACAGCTTCATTTCTGTGTACTAAAAAAAAAAAGAAAAGAAAACACCACATCTGAACTGGCTCCACATGCTGTTAAACTGTGCGCACCATTATCACCTCGAAGAGAAGTTTCATTCCACAATGCAGCCGGTTTATCAGCGCAGTTTTCCAAATGGGCTGAAGCATGCACAGTCAGATACAGCATCTCCGTTTCCCCTCTGACGCTCAGATAGGACTCGGCCCCGGCCGAGGTTTGCTCTTCTTCCTTTGCGCCGCTTCCACGAGATATTCACCAGCGACTTGCATCTTCTCTGACTTGTTGCAAAGATCGCGGGCCGCGCACCTGACGACCCGAGCCTTTCAGACGAACCGGAAAAGGGCAGGCGTGGACAGCTTAACGACAGATGACCGCAAAACACCAGGTTTTATCATGCGTGTACTGGTGTTTCAAAACCGGTGCCTAGTACTGAAAGGGCTTTTTTTTTTTCTTTTTGTTTTTTCCTGTTACTTGCAGCTGTGGTCTTCTCATTTCACCCCTTGTGCATGGGTTGAGGAGCTGCAGGCTCGGCCTCCCAGAGGGGGGAAAAAAAAAGGGTCTGTCTGATGTAACGGAAAAGAAACCGCAACAGTGTGCGCTACTTTCTGCTCCCTCAAGAGGAGTTCAGCAACAAAGCACTTCGTCTGAACTCTTGTGTCTAATCCTGCTCCGCAGACTGTGCCTTTCTTTCTCTCAGACTAAACACAAAGGCATTACCCCAAAGATAGCTAGAATTTCAGGTTGTACAATAAAGGAGTTCTCCTGAGCATCCACTGGAGACTACACCGTTTCTGTTTCCTCATCTGTATTCTTGTGAAACTGGAAGGGGAAAGAAAAGCCCTGCTGGATGACCTGTTACAAATGTAAAGAGGAGAAATATTTGGGGCCTAATTGGAACCATACGAGTGGTGAAGGTGCAGTTTACAGAAGTAGAATGCGCTCGGCATCAACTTTTGTTGCATGTGTAATAGGTACATTTGTGTGTTTACGGTCGTCTTCTTTATGTAGCTGCAGCACACTGTATAAAATGTAAAGCAATGCACCACAGACTGGGTGTGATATCTGGTGTAATCAGCACCGTTTGATAGACTACGGGGTAATGCAAGGTGTTAATATGACTTCTTATGTTTTTATATGTACCTTTTTTATTGATAAAGGAACTTTTCATATACATGTTGCAGTTTTTTTTAGGTTACTAACCATCTCCATTGAATGTTCTCCTTACTATTTATTTCAAATGAAAAGCCTTTTGGGGATAGGACAGTGTCATCAATCCTTGTATTGCACCACTTGTCACGAGTGACTAATAAAAAGGTACAACTTTTCAGCCTGGCTCGGGATTTTCTTTAATCTCTGGGAGAAGACGAGACATTTCGTGGCGTTGGCTGCTTTGCTTTATATTTATATCAATTTAACGTAGCAGTTTCAGACAAAACCCGACACTGGGCTCAGAATTAATAATACTGCTATTTTTCTACCATTTTCTTTATTTCCTGCCATACAACCAAATTGAAATCCTCAGACTAATAGTAGAGGATTTATTAGTTGCTGCCCTAGATTCAGCATGTTAAAAATTCAGTAAAAGAAGCCAGAAAAATATAATGGCAAGTGAAAAATGCACGTGTGAGTCAGTCTGCAAATCTCTCCACTGCAGGAGCCCAAAACAAGTCCTGTGCACAAGTATTGCAACAACCACTAGATGGTGCTGTTGCATTTGAAGGTGCATGCACAGTTCATCAGTGTCTTAATTAGCAATAATTGTAAGGTGTTTGTTGGTTTGTTTACACGCTTACACTTGAATATAGTGACCTTAATACATCAAAAATAAAACCTTTAAAGTTAGTCATACAATCAGAAAAGACATTCTCTGTAAAAATCAGGCCACCAGCGCCGACTTTTATTTTGTTCTTATCTACGACTGCAGTTCCTAATTTCACGTGCTTGCGAAGAGAAATAAAGCCTGACTTCTGTTTCCACGGCAACTTCATCTGATGACGTGGATAACATACTGTACGTGCTCTTGATAAGCCAGTGCGTTCACTTTACTTTCCGTAATTCAGTTGCAGACGCTCGTTTCCATGGGATTTTCCTCAGGTCTGTGTTGGCATCGAGTACGCGTGCTGCTTGGCCGTCCAAAAATCTTGCATCTCTAACCCACAGACCTGTGACAGGCAACAGTCCGAGCTCTGGACTCTCCCATCGGAGAGTCCGTAACCGCTAAACACAACACACAGTTTGTGTACTGGTGCCATGAAATTTTGATTTAAATATGGGTTAACAGATTTGATGAACTTGTTTTTCCTCACCTCTCCTTGACTGCACTTGGTTGTCCTTTGGTTTGGACCCAGGAACTGCCAAACCAGTCCAGACCCCTCTGGACTGCTTTTATAGTCAGGTTCCTGGGGGAAAGTGCCATAAGTGGTATGAAGGAGAGGGGGAGATTTGGGAGATGTCTGAATGTTATGTTGATTTTAAACTGTTTTAAATCAGCTTGGCTCCTCTTAATAAAAGTAGAAATCATTTCACTATTTCATTACTGCAATTATCCCACATAGGATCAGGATATAAGAACAGGATAAACAGTGCTATGAGTTAATTTAGTACTTAATGGTTTCTTGCAGTGGGAGGAGCTACTACCTTTATGGGTGGGAGCTGCAGCTACAGTGTGTCAGGTAATGGAAGGGAGCAAACTACAGTAGCTGTCCTGGCACAGACCCAACTGAAACAGGGTATAGCCCAGTACAGAGATGTTTGTTGTTATATTTAGGTTGGAGATTCCGATTTTATATGTATATACTACGATCCTGGCCAAACTGGCCCGTACTGTAAACACGCTGCGCTAATTCATTACTATAAAAGAAGGGGAAATAAAAAGAAGCTTGGAGTGTTGAATTTTTTTTAGAGGCCCCCTTTATTTCTGACTTCAGCCGTCTCTTACAGTGCCTCCTTTGACATTTTTTTTTTCAGCCAAGTACCCCCTGACCGGCAGAACAAAAATGTCTGCAAAGCTCAGTACAATCCAGCGCTGCAGCACTGGTTTAACTCCCATTTCAGCTGTTTAAAATCATCTCTAAATTTATTGCAACCCATTTGTTCCCTCATGCAGTGATGCATCAGTGACATCATAGTCTTTCTGATAAGATGTACTGAAAAATTAAAGGAGTAACCAGCCTCTGGGATCAGGCTCCTTTGCAGATAGTCCCTTTCTATTATTTTTTTCACATCGATTTAAAAGAAAAGGTCACTTTTTTTCTCTTTATTTCAACCATGAGCTTTAAACCGGCTTCTTACATTAACTCCATCAAGCAACTGCACTGAAAGCAACGTGTGCTTTACTAAACTCATAGTTTACTTCAGGAATTACTTGTGACTAACTCTTAAACGTACTTAAACTGAATGTAGTGGGATTGGCACAATCATATACTTTCATTTAAAATGTGAAACGTACACTCGTTAACACAAACTTAATCAGCCAATCACGTGGCACCATCTGGGTAAGGAACAGGAAACTGAGGATATGATTCACACGGTGTCACCAAACTTACACAATGAACGATTGGAAAAATGTTGCCTGGCTGCTTCTGATAGCTGCTTCCTGCAGGATAACATGCCGTGCCACAAAGCTCAGATCGTCCAAACTGGCTCCTCGATGGGCTCCACAGTCACCAGATCCAATCCAGTTGAGCACCTTTGGGATGTAGTGGGACGGGAGATTCACATGCCACCATGACCAAAATCTTTGAGGAGCGGTTCAAACACCTCGTTCAGTGTACGCCATGAAGAATTAAGGCACAAGTCCAACCCAGTATTAGCGAGACGTACCGGTGAGCGCACTTTTAATCACAGTTAACCGTTAGTTACCGACTTTTAACTCGACCTTTTTTTCTGTGTAAAAACTGAATGTGGCAGATTAGCGTAACGGTACATTTTCAACTAAAATGTGAAATCTAAGTGTTCAGCGGGGTAAAATGTAATTATATCCAATTACAGTAAATGAGTAACTCTGCAGTAAAGTATGTTGTGACGTGGTATAAGAAGCTCACTTTAAAGCACTGCTATTGTTCTGCTGAGGAGACTAAATGAAGAGGAAAGTCTGCAGCACCTTTCAACACACAGACGCCCCTCTCCCTCTTTCACCACCCCTGTATTTACACGCTCTTAAAAACACTGTCACACAGCCTGACTAACTGACAGAAGTTATCATTACACAAAGCGCTCTATTCCATAATTTATAGAGATCCCCGTCCCAGTCATGTGGAATTCTCCCAAAATAAATTCAAGTAAACACTTATGCGACAAAGAGGCACTCACAGTGGCCTGGTATGCATAAACAGTGTGAACAGTGTGACAGTGTAATCCCCACCCCACGCCCCCAACTCAACACGCACGCGTGCGCTCACACAGACACGCACACACCGAACAGCCCGGCCCTGCAGTGACTTCAGGCAGGGTTTGGAAGCGAGCCCAAGCCCTCACCTCGCCCCCAGCACCGGTGTGCCGACTCCGATCCACGACAGCCCTCGCCCACCCCACACCTGACTCCTGGCAAAATAAGCCAGACTCTAATCCGTCTTCCATCACAATAACACACACCCCAAACCAAGTTGTTTTGAAGAGTGTTCAGCAAGTTCATCTCCAGGGATGTTTTGTGTTTTTTTTCCCCAGGACGTCTTATTGTTTTAGCAACACAAGAGGCTGTAAATCAATCAGCTTCTCTTCTTAACCCCGGCCTCTGTTTAAAAGATAGAAATAAGCTTTTTCCATGATGCACTGTTGAAAGTTTAAAAAAAAAAAAAAGTCAATACAAAGAATGCAGGAAAAAACTACTGGGCTCCTACGGGTTTTTATTTTACTTACCTTTGCTCACCTTGTTTGCAGAAAAGATTTTACTTCATTTTGATGGCAATAAAATCAAAATAAATTAATAGAATGAGAAATAAAAAACATCTATATGCAGATGTGACACTTGTGAAATCGTATTTTTTAAAGGATGACTCCATTCTGACCAAGAATTTCTGCTTTATCACTGCGGTTAGGCTGAGTGCTGACTAATGTTGGGACGTAAAGGCCATTATTGGGATTGATACTTAATTTTCTGTTTGTATTTGTTTTTAGGCTCCTCTCTTCCTTGGGGATTTCAGCCAAACGTGGTCGGTTGGGTTTAAAACGCCTCGGATGGTTGCTATTCGATTTCAAAGGGAATGTTTAGAAACCCGATCCCACCCTCCAGCGAGCATACCTACACCCAAGTCTCCTTCGCCCCTCATTCTAAATCACTCCACTGGAGCAGTGTAAACAAACTTCAGTTTGCTCTCTGATATTGAGAGGTTAAGACAAGCGGCAATCCTCCACTATGACAACACAGCCTCAGACAGACGATGTCATCTGTCTTACCTCACTCTTCATCCATCACCACGGCGGAGTCGACATGTCTGACAGTCCCACTCTCGCTTTTCTCGTTGGCACAGGCCTCTGCATCTGTCACATTTTCCTCCCAGCTTACTTTTATTACGCCAGATGAACTCCACCTCCTTGCCTCCGAATTCACGGACACCTGAAGGGCAAGCAGGCGGAGAGGATTCCTATTGATTAGTCATGGTATCTGATGTCATCCTGGCTCTGTAAACACTTTTAAAATTGCCACTCGACTGCCTGTAAAAATGTGAGAAAGTAAAGTCGAGCCATGTAGGATGAAAAAAAATTCCTCTTAATTCTTTAACATTTTAAGTGTGCATGTGAAAACATTAAAAAAAAGCAGCAGATCTAAAATTAAGTGCACGAATTGATTTTTTTTTAAAAAGGAAAAAAAAGGAATTTAAAATAAATCTACTGGGTTAGAAAGTCAGTTGGGCAATCTGGCTTTTAAAATGTTCCGCTTCTTGATGCTGAAATACTTCGGAAGGTCAAAGGGAAACATTTTTCCAGTCAAAGACAACACCTATTGTATGCAGCCCAGCAGACTCCAGCAACGTTAACGTAAAGCAGCAACAGAGTCCACCTCTGTGCTTCGTCACAGAGGAGGGAGTTTGTAAAGATAACAAGTCCTAAACATGAGCCCTGAGGCACATCCAGTGATATATCACACTCCTGATACAAGGAAACTCACAGGTTATATGTTTTTTATTTATTTAATCCAATTTGTTAAGATTTTGGGGATTTTTGGGATAGAGATTGTAAAGCTATTACACAAGATCAACTTTAACTTTGTGAATGAACCCAATAACAGTAGAAACCCGACTGAGAGTCATATTCACCTTAGACATGAAGAAAATGTGCTTGGTTCATCACTGCGAGGGAAACCTTTAGTATTACACACTTATTGGTTTCATTTTAAAGCTAAAAATATTAATTGATGCAAAGAGATTACACAGTTTCAGTGTCGTCTGTGATTGCTCATCCTAACCTCGTGGCTGGATACTCTGGGCAGTCCATCACCTTGGCTGAGAACAAGAAGCCAAATATCAATAACATACAGTAACTCAGCAACTGTTAACATACCAATATGTATAATATAAACTTACACTATAACTTTCACAACATTTCATTTCTGACTGATTACTGTGGTCAAACATTATTGTGATAAACAGAAAATTAAAATTAAAATGGCAACGACGAACGAGTCAGATTCCTCTAGAACTTTTTTTTATTGCGTGCTCTTTTTTTGGGTAAAATTGTTCATCTCACGGAGATGAATAACCATAACTGTGCAAAAGTACACAACAAGAACAAGCACACATTTATCCTTGTGCGTGCCTTATTGACTGATAAGCCACAGCATGTTTCATTTTCCAAAATCAAGCCTGTTATCAAAACGCGATTAAGTTGACATTTCTCTTTTCTGCAAAGCGCCACCTTACAGCCTCCAACGGCTACGAGCTTAGCTGTCGACTCCTGGTCTCAAACCAATTTACGTGCGTCATGCATGCACCGATAAGGTTATAACACAATTTGGTAAAGCATTATTAAAAAGTAACTGAGAATAAAGGAGGCAGGATGATGACGAGGAAGAGGCGTTTATGTACCCAAGCGGTTTTTGACATATAACCCTGTTCTCCTCCCAGAGAGCAGTTTCTTTAACACCTACAGGGCAAGAAGAAGGAGGAAATCTCCCTCCGCTGTGAAACTGGGGTAACTAAGTCAAACTGTATCAACCAGACATAAGAGGCCAGCGGGAAGTTTGCCCTTCTGATCTTTCTTTAATCTGCTCTGGGGAAGACACAACTACTTTCATTACTGCCGTCAAAGGCTCCCCTCCTCAACTTTCAGCCTCACATCCTAATCTGATTGAGAGGGAGAGATAATATTGACCGTTTCACAGGACAAAGCCGAGTAAATATTTGAGAGCGCTGTTATGATACAGCACAGTGGAAATTAGTCTCAGATATTGAGTTTAACCAAATAATTTAGAAGCAAAAAACTAGCCAAGGCGCAGCTCGTTAGCGGTCGATTTCAGTGGCAGTTTATCATCGACTCGTTAGAGGAAAACAAAGCTCGAAAGTTTTTTTTTTAATACAGAGTTTCACAAAGACTGCATTTTGGTTTTCCCCTAATCTGGAGTCCTTTTGGCTAAGCGCAAAGCCAGCGGCATCAGGAGAGGAGCACTGATACCAGCAGCGGGCTGTGAACAAGGCCCGGTGCCGGCAGACCTGCGTGCAACACGACAACTCTATCGGTGAATTTCACAGGTCATTACTCTGGCTCCAGCCCTTGCTGCCTCCAGTGGCTCTGGAGACGGCCAGGTTTTTCTCAGAGACAACAGCTTACTGGGCTTTGTGCTAGCTAAACAAGCGTGTCTGTCTCACAGCAGTAGATTAATGTCTAGATAGAGGGGTTTGCTCCTCAAGGGAGACCTGTAGAGGAGCCATCAATCAACCTTTGGAAACCATTACACAATAACAAAATAACAAAATCTGAGAGCGGGGCTCATTGACTGAGCCCTGTCCTCTGGGGCTACAGTGAGAGAGGCAGGCAGAGGAAGAGGTTTGTGAATTAGGGACAGTTTCCCAAAAACCAGAGTGAGCATGACGAGCGGTGATTAATCCATTTACAGATTTACCCATGAATCCACAACCAATCATGAAAAAGAGAGGTTCCGTTTTACTATTACATTTGGACAAATCCCTTTGATTGATTCCACATTGAGAAGCTGGAATTACTTTAAAAATGTTGAAAACTGCAGAGCAAGAGCTCAAATTTCCAGCAGGCCGACTTCTCGCTAATCGATTAATCCATGCAGCTTCACAGCCATGGCGTCTCCTGGCTTTGCGGCCTGCAATGGACCTTGAGCAGCATTTTCATTGAGTGTCACTTGCGAGGAGCGGTTGCGTGTGGTAAACACACAAACCCTCGGCCTCCCACATGAATGACAGCAAACAACGCGGGCTCTCTGGTTGCGCCCCGCCCTACTACCCCCGCCCCAACCCTAACCCCCGAGGAGGAAGGGGGTCACGCAAACACAGCATCTGACTGCCTCTTAATTTGTTTAAAGCAGCCCATTCAAACAAGAACCCCAACAGAGAGAAAATCTCGTTTCCAAGGTTTGTCGCCACGGCTCGAGCTGTGTTGTTTAGGAAGGAGATCGGGACGGCGCTGACGACTCAGCTGACTTCCAGCACACATGGCTTCACAGAGGCGCCAGGTTGTAATTAACACTTTGCAGATTACGTTTACAGGACCAACACGGTCTGCCCGAGTTTTATTACTGCCGGGATTGTACTCGTGCCCTCCGGGTATACAAAACTCTCTCTGTTTGACGCTGTCGTGTCCTGCGTGAGAACCTTTGACAGGTGTTGATTGTAGGAAGAGCCAGCTGGGTGTTCACTGTTCCTGGAGATAATAAGAATCCCCCCTTTGTATCGGCCAGGTTTTCCAGCTAAGACTGGCTGCAGCCTGACAATATTCATCTATTTCCGTCCCTCTATCTGTAGCTTTCATCCATTTATTTGAGCTCATGCTGCTGGTTTAACAGTCTTATTAGAGGAGCAGTGAAACTAATCCATTTCTTGGCAGCAGGCGGCAGACAGCTGGGCAGTGAGGAGTCGCACAAAGTGGCTGATATAATTGCGGTGTAATCATTTTCATGCAGCTCCTCGGTTCCTTCTTAGGCGGCAAGCGGTGCTTCAGGTTAACACGCTAAGGTAATAAAACAGCCATTAAAAGAGCCAATGGCCTCAGAGTGTGAGGGCCAAGTCATCAAACATGTCATTTAGGTCACGTTTGTGAGAAGGAACCGTCTTCACAGACACACACAGAATTTAAAAACCGGAAAGTGTTAAGAATGCATCAATCATTCCTCACATAAAGTCTGCAGCGTTAGTCTTAAGAGCTCACCATCTGCTAATATTAGTCCTTGTTAGCATGCTGTGCACTCATGCTTTTTAATCTCGAGCCACAGCAGAGACAAACTGCATTCCGTATCCATCGACTTACACTTTCAGTGCAGCTGTGGGAAACATCTGCAAACATCTGTACCACTAGATGGCACATATCCTCTGAAATACCTTTCAGAGCAGCTTCATACTGTTCAAAACAGGGCAGCTGCCTGTCACGTCAAACAAATGTGGACATCAATCGAAGAACACACTTCAAACACGGAATCGCCAACCTGCAGTGAATTGTGGCGAATACCTACTGAGAGAGTTAATTATAGAGCTGAAATACAGTGAGGTGTCGGCCTCGGAAAAAAGCCTGGCTTTCCCATTTATCTCCTCAAACCAAACTCGTGTGTCTTAAACACTTCGCACTGAATTAAGCTGAAGTGGAAACCCACTCTCCAGACTTGCAGCACTTCTTTCCACTCCATGGCTCGGTGATAAATCTTAAATCTTCCATTCTATGCCGCCTACTGCCCATGTTCTTTTCTTTCATAAGCTCTCTTCTTCCCTCACTCTTCCTCTCTCTATTTGGACAACAGCAGCACCCTTTACCCACAAAATATGCAGGGGAGAGGCCTGATGACTGAGGCCAGTTAGTATGCAAACAAAGGTACCTCACGCTGGCAATGGTTCAAGAGTGATACTGTATCATCTTCACTTTACAACGTATTAAAGTGAGTAAGAGGACGTAAATTATTGGGTGAGACTCGTGAGCGAAAGTTTTGATACCCGAGTTTATCTAAAGAGCAACTGAAAAACTACAAAACGATTCACCTGTGAAGAATTGAAATAACAATTTGGTAATATCAGTGCACTGTACACCAAACAAAACTGCCACAGAGGCTCTTTTGCACTCATTTCTATCCCATTTGAGTTCCTTTCTACTGCAGTCACTGGAAGTGCACAGGACAGTCCCCCTGGAAGGGTTTGTTGTGTTTGGTTAGTGTGTTTCAGCACATTTTATTGCACTGTAAATGATGGCATGCATGTTTGGTTTACAGTGTTTGTCAATGCTTTTTGTAATTTGCATTAAAGATGTTTTGTCTTTCTCTTGAGGTACCCATCTGCTGCTCCAGTCTTTCCTGTAGCTGAACAAAAGGCTGACGGCAGAGCTGGTTAAAGTTCACAGACCTAACAAGTGGACCAAACCATCTGCTGTGAAAGCTTGGGGGTTTAGCACTGAGTACTGAGTTTACTTACTCTCCCTGTGGTCTTCTCCCTTTGTGTTTACTCTCATTTGTAGGTCGGTTTGTTTCTGACCTAGGCCTTGGTTTGTGAAGCAGCGCTCCAAGCGGCTGACCTTTTTAATGAGCCCGTTTAGTTCTTAAAATAGCTCATTTGCATTGCTGCCTAATTTTTCGTCAGATTTTGGGGAAAATAGACCCCGCTTTCTCAACAGCACACCTGTGCCCGTGTGTCCACTGCACAATCCTGTGTGTAGGAGGAGCACCAATCACCCGAGCGAAAGTCCAGATGATGCTTCTTCTAACAGTGGATATTATTTTTTAATCTCTGTTGTTACAGAACTAACTGGCAATCTCCTGTCGCTGGAGTACGAGGACATGTTGTGTTTTCTCCCAAATTAGCAGGTTACAGCACGTTTGTTCATTTGTCCACGAACAGAAATGCAAAAATGACAATTTGTGGTTATAGGAGGAGTTGCTCGCTGGAAGTATTTCAACAAAACAAAAACTGAAAATGCCTTTCAAACTAAATTTATGTACCGTGATGAGATACTTGTCAGTGAGGTTTTCCGTATGATTAAGTGCCATGTACACCATGTGTATATTTACCTCTGCAGCTGACACATTTGCTAAAATATCTGAGCTCACGCCTCAAGTCATCATGCCCATGAAATGTTGAGTATTTATGTGACATGCCTGTGCAGCACCTTGACAGAATGCAATCATATCAGAAACCCACAGGCGTGCTATTGGCGGTGCTCCATCATCGGGATGGAGACGCCACGGTTGGCTCGGTCTCAGTCTCTAGTGCTGGAGGGCTTTCGCTCCCAATAACCTTTAATGCTGAACTTCAGCTACTGTTGATTATGTAATGAACTGAAACAGAAGTAAATCTGTAGGTCCTGTGGAGGTTTATGTTCCACCATTTGATAAAATCATAACATCTGCAAACTCAAGTTTTTACTCCTCTTTTATCTTCTCCTCTTATTCGAGAAAATGCTATTTATTTGCAGTTTATTTAACCCGGGAGGTTGCCACACTGAGTACTCGCTTATACCCACGGGGAAAAACCACAACTGCTACTCCAGTCTCAGCAGCTAAGCCAAAGTTTTAGAAAAGACTTTCACAAACTTCATTTCCTCGCACAACATGCATCCTACCAGAGCGGCACTCCTGGCAGACCTTTGCACAATCTGCTTGTATCTGCGTCTGCCGGCACACAGACTGTTTACCTGCAGTGACGCTTCACAATATCCCTCAGACCGAGCATTGCAAATTCCCGTATAACTGAGCCGAACATCTTTGTGTGTCCATGCAGAGTTCAACACCTACCGAAAAGAGAGAAAAGCCACACAATCCAGATCGCTGGATTGCTACACTTATACCCAAATTCCCAAAGCAGACATCATGGTTGCAGTGCCCGCATGGCTGCCAAGACCCTGAAGTACTGTGGAAAGTCCTGAACCAAAACCTCTGACCAAGGATAAACACATAAAGACAAGATTCCAGTTACAAAACAAATACAACAAGACTGGAAGCTTTCAGCTTCATTCTCATTATTTAATCTTTGGTGGCTTTTTAAAGAATTCTTTATAATATACTCATAATAATATCTGACCTTCCAAAAGTGTATAATATATAACACTCTGTTTTTTTCTTACTAACATTATTTTCAGGATTTTTGCCTTGATTACCACCAATGAAAAACAGTTGGTGGCTTAATTAGTGTACAGAAGATTATCTGTATTGCACAGGCATACTACTCTTCATACTACAACCATACTACTCAGCAGCTCCATTTAGTCCAGGTGAGACCCAGTAGACACAAATCAGCTACAACTGCCTGCATCAGGGCACCCAAACAAAACAGCGACACTCTGAATAAGCTATAGAAAAGAAAAAATCAGCCATTATAGAGTAGTTATGAAGAAGGAAACTATCCAGTAAGGCTAAAAAAAAACCAGGCATGTTTATTTCGACATTTTAATATAGCAGTCTGTGGGGAATAAATTGTTTTCGGAGCCAGCCTCAAGTGGCCGCAAGTGGAACTGCAATTTTTGGCATTGTGCATTAACTTTATTTTTCAGCCTTAGAAGTTGGGTTTAATTCAAACACTGCACTTTAAAAAAAAAAGAAAAAAGAAAAGAAAAAATTGCGTATTTATATATTTACATCGCTTTTATGTCATGATGGTGCAAAGCAAGAGAGTGAATATTATTCATTGCTTCAACTTTAACTTGAAGATATCGAATGTTGTCAAAATTCAGATAAGAAAATAAATAAAATCACACGCTTGGAGCAATGTTGCAGTAATCAAATTACAAATTCTAAAATCTGAGCTTAAAGTGCCATACCTGTGCTTGGTTCTGTCCATGCTGTGGCCACTTCCTTTGCACCTGAAGATTTCTTTCTAAACCCCAATATCATGCTGCCTTCTCAGAATCAAGTGAACATCTAAAAGGTATTTAAGGAACAAGGGGGAAACATGTACAGAGCAGCACTCCTGTTATTACTTTCTAAAGTTACTGTAGGTGAACTGAACAGAGCTGGACCTGGAAACAATTTGCAGAGATCCCACAGAACATCTGAGAATATCAAAACACCTCCAGGAGCGATACAGGAGTGATACTTTGATCAGATGGCAAGATACTTACCATCTGATCAAAGCATAGCCAAGTGTGAAGAGTGAATTAATAAATATCCTTAGGCAGCTTGTTTGGTTGTGCAAGATGACGGGATGATAGAAAAGACTTGGCATGTGCTCAGGAGTGGGTAAACCTGAAAATGCTGCAGTCTTAAGAGGTGCCAGTGGGCCGGGGGAGCTTTGGGAGACACAGAGAGAGGAATGATGGACGGCTCACACGCCAGGCATTGTGAGAAAATTATAGTTAGGTACTGCCAAGTGAGGCAGTGTGGTGGCTGGCCAAAGCCCTGGAAGAACAAAGGCCCGGGATCCAGTGTGTGAAGAGCACCGGCCTGCCTGCGGAGCCCCGAAACCCTTCGTATTTACATGCGACGCTCAAGAGTTAATTGCAGTGAATTCCTGCGCTGGGTGCAAAGTAGGGGCCGTTGTTGCTTAATTTTACATAACAAACACACTGTTTCCACTCATTCTTCTCCGTTTCAAAGGACCACGAGCCAAAAATGCCAAAGGATTTGAACCGGTTACAAATCAAAATCCCAAAATAAACCAATTACTGTTTGTTTTATTGTCAAGCAGCTCAGGGGTGAAAGGCGTGAAAGCTGTTTTAATAGGAATATATGGCGAATCTTTAAAAGGAAACACATGGAAGCAGTATGACAGCACATGCCAATATTGGGTTTATATATTCTACATCGTCATGGTGCTTTCTTTCTAAACCGTACTGGTGGCTCCCAGAGGAAAACATGAACGTTTCACACATTCCTCCAATTACCCCGTGAGTTTGGGAAACGACTTGTATTGAATCAGTTTCTCAGGAAATGTTCGTGCGTGCTCTCCTAGCTGCAGGAGGCCTAAGAGGCCTCTTCATCAAGCTAGACCTCGTCTTCACAGTAGTTGATGGACAAAAGCCAAGACGTGTCAAGGCTGCTGCGGCTCCTGATTTTTAAAAATTTTTTGTAAATGAACAGTGCCCTCTCGGCTCTCTGGGCTTGGCAGAACTGCCCCCGTGCACATCAAAGTACGGCCTGACCTTGCATACCAGATGAGGTTTGGATTAACGAGCTCTGGACATCAAACAGCAGGATCGCCCCCTCCTCGCCCCCACAAATCATCACCCTGGTGAAATTTACAGCAGACAAAAATGCCGGAAAAATTAACATCGGCCATGGTACGCATCTCAGCTTGAACATCGTGACCAGGACGAGGAGCAGCAGCGGCAGCAGAGAGGAGATTTCAAAGGCCTCCAATTATGCGATGTGTGGGAGAGCGCAGCGAACCGGGCAGAGCGCCAAACAGCATCCTTTACCAGACAAATCAAACCTTTGACAGGCCGTGTCTGCCCAGAGCACACCAGTTTCTCATATTCTCTTTACACTGATTTATGCCATTTCATCTCAGAAATAAAATTTAGCAAAAGATAAAAGACAAAAGTAGGCTGGTTGAAATAATTTTCTCAATCACTGACATTTAGTTTATTCCAGAAACCAACAAAAATCCATAAGATCTGGCTCATCGTCAGGCCACGAAGGAACACTTCTGGATTTTTGTGATCAGTCTTTATTGCAGAGCGTGAAATTACAAGAAGTTAAAGCTTGAGTGATAAAAACTGCCAAATGCCAAACATCAAATTTTGACACTGAACAGTTGTAGGTGAAAGACGTTCAAAGGAGTACACTCGGGCTCATTTGCTAATGATTCGCACTCTGCAGGCTCAGTGAAAGTGCGCCCGGTCCACATGTTTACTCATGAAACTGAGCTTTGGAGTGATCTGATTGGAACTGGATGGTATCTATGAGGCAAAAAAGTCACTAGTTTACCGTCTGTTAAGTACAATTTTCCATTAATTGTATCAATTTTCAAGCAACAATAAAATTCCACAGATGTCAGTGCCAAAACAATGATAGAATTGAGAGGAATAACCTAGGCTCTATGGGAAAATTCTTAGTAAATAGCTTAATGTGCAGGAATAAATAAAGTCTTGACAGTTTCATGTCGATAAGCTAACGAGTTAAACAACAAACCGTCTCCATAAATAAACACTGACCTCCAAACAAAGCCCAATGGCTGACTCAGCTTGGCGTTTACGGGTGTTTCAGAACCTGTAAACCGATTTTCCACCCAAATCCCAGATAAGTTGGAACTGAAACAGTTCCAATAAAAGGAGCTGGCATTAGGAATTATGAAAGTATTAATGCAGTACTGGTAAAATTTACAGACTGTGTTTATGAATCAGGAGAAGATGGAATTACCATTTTAAAAATAATCAAACTGTCAATACAGCTCGATTATCAGTGAAGACGAGAAGTATCATCGCTGGGAGCACAACACAGAAACACACACACACACACACACACACACTGCAGTCTACACAAGTGTGTACATTGTTAATGGGGTAAGTGTTATGCGTGTTCCTATTCAGACTAAGAGCGCTGGTGTAGCAGCCGATAGTCAACAGGAGGGTAAAGCCTTCTAACATAATAATGCAAGAACAAAATGAGACTTTAACTGTGCAACATGTTGTGTGTGAACAACAGAAACAGATGTTCCCTGTTCCACTGGGAGCGAACACCTGCCTTCATTCAGCGACGTTTCCCAGAGGGCTCTGCTGCAGCCACGGCTGGACATCTGGACAGTGAGTCAGTGAAACCCATTTACATGTCTTTAGATTTGCTCATAGTGACAGACGCACGCAGACAATTCCCTGCAGTCACTAAAGATGTTCTTGTCTTCACTGACAAGCTTTAGAGAATTATGAATGAACTCCAAATGAAAGCATGTCAGAGAGGTTTGACACATTTTAAACCATCCATTAAAGAAATTAAACCAAACCATCTACATTTTGAAACTTTTAGACATTCAACTCAGAACCCACTTAGTAGTTTTATACAGAGATTTAAACTGCTGTTCATCAACAGACGGACTCATTTCATGCTTGAATCAGGTGCTTGCCCAACTTAGCACCTGAGCAAGCACCATATACTCAGGAAGATAAGATCTCTGAGAAAACTAAAGTGCTTTTAAAGGAGTTCAATTTATTTATCCAACTTATTTTTAGGGCACTAAAGCAATCGCAGCGTGATTTACAGAGGTATCTGTAATTAGCATCGGTGTGATGCACCAGTAGTTTGTGGATGTAGCTTGCTAACCAAGTTAGCTAACATTAGCTGATATTTTAGCATGCCACCCTCTTGCTAGAATATGCTCACTTTTGGCTTGAAAAACCCCACATGGGGGTGTCCAAACTGCCAATGCTGAATCTTCAACATATGCAGTCCAAATCAATGAGTGATGTCTGACTAGGGTTCTAGCTGTGGGTCTCTTTAGCTGTATTAGCTCGCCCTGTTTTACTACAGGCTCCAGTCAATTCCACAAACCGGTGGGTGACATCATGTTGGGTATGTTCATCTTTGACAAGTACTAAAGGATCACTTGTCTCCAGGTGTTTTAATTGTTAACGTCTTTTAATTTGAGTTAGGCACCGTTAAGGGCTAATCTGTTATCTACAAGTTGATCTACTATAGCATATAACGCAAAATAAGAGTTTTATGGCTTCAGATCAAAAATAAAAAAGTAAACACAGACTGAAACGGGTGGATTAACGAGGGCTGCGGTTCATTATGTTTGCCAAATTAAGCTTTTGAAATATAAAACACATCTTAAAGTTTAAAGGCCATATCTTAAGTCAAATGTGCCTTTTAACGGAGCACTTTCCGTTACCAGTCAAAACTTTCTCTGAGCTACTATCATTAAGAAGATCAAAAGGTATTTTTTGGCTTTCATCAAAGCAGAAAGCTTTGTGTATCATTTTATTATAGAGCTGTGGCTCATGTACAGCAGTAAATGTGTATTCGAAGCTTACAAACCTGATCATTACGGCACATCCTTTCATGTGCTCAACTGTTTAACGGCATTATTTGAAATTTGTCATTCCCACTGAATAAACATTGCTCCACAGTCTTGACTTTTACAAACTAAGCTGGCACATTCGGCTTGTTATTGTACTCGTAATGATGGTGCCACAGAGGCTACCTTTGGCCTATTAATGAGCAAGTCAGAGTTATCAAAAGTAATTTTTATCATCTGTTATGAAAACTGAATGAGTCGTGTTTGATATTGTTGGCAAAACCAACAAGGAGAAGTTTGCTTTGATCAGGAAAATATCTGAAGCCTGTAGGAGAATTTAATCAGCAACAAGGTTTTGGCTTCAGAATATCTGCATAGAAATAAAAAAGGTTGATTAGGTTAAAAGAGGGGAGGAGGGAGTAGAAAAGCAGTAAAGCGAGCCTATACCCAAAGAGATCATTAACTTAATGGATTGCTGGTGGCTAAAAGCAGTGCGTTGCCGGGTATCTCATACTAGAGAGATCTGCGAGGCTGAGGAGAGAGACGCAGAGAGCTGGGAACCGGCTCAGAAGTGACGAAGGGCATTAGCAGCCCTGCATCCTCCAGTCTGCAGCTGGTATTTGCAGGCACCGAGCGCTCTGTCGGCACGTATTACTCCACACACAAATCATCTGACCGGCGTCAGCACTTTGCCTGCGCTACGGCAGGAAAAACCCAAGGAAAGAGAGAGGTTGAAATTGAAGAAGAGAAAAAGAACAAAAAATAACTTGTGTTCCTCATTTGATAAGAAACATGAGGAAAAGTTCTCCAAGGAGAGGATTGTAAAAACAATCAGAAAAGAATTTAAATGACGACAGTTTGCTAAAAACACAGAGATACTAGGGCACCTGTTTCACGAGAGCAAAAATAGAGAAAATGGGTTTAAATATATTAGAAATGATCTGATCTATATTTACTGAGGCAGCAGCATCTAAATCTTCAGACTATGATGCATAAAAACCTGAAATAGCTGGGTATGCACAGAGCTTGTCATCTGTGAATCCTGACTATTGCTAACTTTATACAAAAGGACAAACAGTATAGTGGAAATAACAGATCAGCAGCAACCGCCTGAGATCCAGCATACACACACATACATCAAAGGCTACACAATGACTTTATTGAAGATGCGTCGTACAAATTTTTGGCCTCAGGTTACCATCCTGTGACGAGTGCAGGGATTTGTCTGCTGCATGCATATGTGCAGAGCTGGCTCTGAGGCTAAGGAGCATCATTACGGACTAAACACAACTAAAACAAAACACAGGCTTTCTGGTGCCCCACTGTCTACCCGACTGAGGCTCTGGAACAACTGAGGGGGTGGGGGGGTTGTCTAAGTCAGTGTGAGGCAGAAGCAGCTCCACAAAACTGGAATGATTAGAAACGCTACGTTAAAACTATTCATATTATAGACCCTACAGCTGTGATCAAACACGCAGGTCATCCCTTAGATTTCAGCGGCAGTGCCAGAGTTTTTTTTAAAATTTTTTTTAAAAGATATAAAAATGTCAGCTTGAATAACAATGAACAAGACAGCCACAATATTTCTTTTTAATGCAGTGCTGTTAAAATATAACAGTGTGTAGCTTTGAAAAAGGCCGTTATGTTTTGATAGGCCATTACAGAATGTACAGACTATTTAATGCAGGTGTAAACTGAAGAAGTCTTTTTCCACTAAATTCTAAATAATCAAAGTTTGCACACAGATCCATTGCCTTTACTGATTCGGAACGACTGGGATAAAATCATTATGTGTTTGTAAGAAGGTGCGTTACTGTGCGTTACACAGCAAAGGGAAGAAAACCCAGCTCTGTCATTTACAGTAAAACTGCAATACCACAATGTCAAGTAAAGCCTTAGATTAAAATTATGTATTGGAAGTGTTATGAAGTAATGACAAGTATATGCGATCTTTGAATTATACCGTGATCCTTCACATCATTCATCTATTGCTTAAAGAGTATTTTTATTTTTGAGTAAAGCACATAACTTGTCATCACTACTACCTCATATACCTATGCAATATAAAGCTAATGAACGCAAGACTTTTTAATGCAATATTTTATGCCACGTTCTTCCCTGATTTGAATAAATTTAGCAAGTTTAGAATGATTCATTTTGATATTTGCTGCTGAATGTGTACAGCACCCTTACAGCATAAGTACAAGGCTGCAAAATTATGCTCAAATTGAGCGCTTCCCACCAGCTACAGGAAAATATTCCCCATCATATTGTGTTTAATCTTTATTTTTAATCAGATTGTTTCTGTGCATATTTACTCACTGTAATCTCTTCCCAAACTGTAAAGAAAGTTGAGCTTTTCTGTGCGTTTACTTCTTTTGCACGCTCAATATTTAACCAGGAGACCTCTGACCTTTAATGAACAAACTGCACTATGAAGAAAATAATTTGTCCAGCTTTTAATGGTGTCACCTTATTAACGGACGTGTAGTATCAGCCTCTGCTTCTGCAGCAGATCTCCTGCTGGGCTGAAAATGAGGAGGAGGGTTTGTGCAGATGAAAGAAAGTGAGACTTCTTCTATAATCAGCTTGTAAAGGATCCGATGTGTGACTGACAGTCTTACCACTGATAAGATAGTTCTGGCTAACTGAAGAGAACCAGGGACCGCATGTTGTATATAAATCAGAAAGTGATAATGGACTACTGATAAGACCAATATAATACCATGAGAAACATTTCCCCACAATAATGAGCAGTTTTATAGCCAAATCTCCATCTGGTTCTATAATTATGTACTCTTATGAAATAAGCTGTAAGACAGAGAAGGCCAGCCACCATAATTGTAATAAGTACACGATGCTTAAAATGGTTTGAGCGTGGGAACTACAGGCTGTGCTAATGTGGCAGGTGACTTAATGTGTAATCGCTCAGACTGGGTATAAAAGTGATAAGAAGTAAAGGAAAATCATGTTTAAATCATTTCAGTGTCGTTTTATTGTACGAATATAAAGAATAAATAGCACATTTCCTTAAATTTACAGGATAAAAACAAGTCACTGACACAAAACTGCATCAATAATCCACGTTTAACTCTGAGGTCGATTCGCTGCGTCCGCGTATTGAAAACAGTAAGTCCTTACGTGGCTCTATGCGCCATCGCTCCATAAATACAAAATATATAACCAATATTCTCCACAAATAAAGTAGACTCTGGTTACAAATAATACTGATTTTTTACAGGGAGTTATATATAACTGCGTGGCACCGCATATACAGAAAATACATTCCTACACTCGGTAGTGCACGTGAAAGAGATTTGGGGGGGGAAAAAAATACTGAGCTTATAATTTATCTTCAGAGTCTTGTCTTTTAACTCGAACAGGAGCATTTGCAGTCTGTAATGATCGGGTACTGCACCGGTATCCAGGCGCATTTTAGCCCCCCCTTTCTCTGCACGCATCTCCATCGCAGTATCGTCAGGTGGGTAGAGTTCGCAGGTTTGCACACCATCCCCTCCGGAACAGAACAAGACCGTTTGCTCAGGCAGCTGCCCACTCGCACAAACCGCGGCCAGAATCTGTTCCCCAGGTCGGTCCAGGTGTACACGACCGGGCAGAACGAGTAAGCCCACAGCCACTGCTGCAGGCGCCGCTTCAGTTTCTTGCTGGGCTTGTGCTTCTTGCCGAACTGAATGTCAAAATCCACCGCTCGGATTTCTTTCGGGAGTACTCCCCCGGGCTTTTGGATCTCAAAGTCATCGAGGTCATCGTTCCCGGTGAATTTGTCCTCCGCGGGCTGTAAAACGGACAAAAAACGAGTGTCAAAGTCTCCCAGGACGCTCTTTAATTCAGTCTCGTTAAGATCTCGCTCCTTGGGGTCAAAGACAGGATCCGGGTCCTCTTTTAATTCCACCAGCGGCAGACTGTCACTCGGGATGGGGCGGAGAAGGTAGTAGTGCTGACAAATCCCTCTATCCATCACAAGTCCGAGAGACAGCACCAGCAGATACATGGCAATACACTGGTGAGACTGATCCATGTTCATCGACGAGATCCTCACGCACACGGAGCTGCTTATTGTCCACTTGTGCGCAATTACGCGTGAGCCGTATCCAAACGTGCGCCTCTAGAGTCCCTTAATATTCAGATTCCCATGATAAAAATCCGCGATAGAAATAAAAGATTGTTCCTCGAAACATCAGTGGAAACGATTTCTAATGACAAATTTCGTGGCAAAGGTCAGATCATGTGTCCTCGAGCTCCGCGCGCCTCTGCTCGGCATGATGCTCCAGTTGTGTCCTCTGCAGAAAAGCGCTGAGCGTAACTCGCGACCTCCGTTATATCCTCCGCACGGAGCGTGATGTAATTCGTGTGCCCCTCTTTGAATGTGGGTTTGTTGTCTAGGAGGAGATCCCCAATACCACCTCCTTCCACCACACTGGAGGAGGGTGCCGGAGGGGGAGGCGGGGGGACGGAGGGAGAGGAGACGCCCCCTGTCGGTTTTCCAGACTTTCTTAAACCAGGCTTTCATTCATCAGGGGTGTTGGTCATCTGGTGAATCCTTCTGCTGCGAGCCTCTGCAAGAGGCTCCCAGAACACCTCATGCAAAAACACAAACTAGTAACGATAACTTTACATAAACACCTCAGTAAAAGTTTTATTACACAAACAGTTTTATTAATGTTTATTATTTACACCATGAAGTTAAAAGCTATATTTTCATTGCTTATTAACAGCAGGGGTACAAAATTAGAAAATATAATGCAATGCATTTTTACATGTCATTAATTAGCTCTCCTTTAATTTATAGCAGCAAGTTACAAATACATTACATACATACATGTTAATGCATCAAAAATCAGTCAAATGTAACAAACTACATCCAGATTTATTTAGCTGGAGGATGCGAACATTATTAATTTTTTTTTTTTTTTACCCTCCTGGCTAAAGAAATTTATTTTAGTTTAGAAATATAAAAGAATTCATACCATAAATTTTCAGGAAAATTCAGATTCCACCAAAACGCATAATTATAGGATCCCCAAAACTCGGATTTGTTTTCACCTACTGCACCATTTATGTGCCGCCAGAATCATTTGTTTTATTTAGGACATGTGATACACTTACTGGCACAGCTTAAATGAACCGAACCTCAAACCAAATGTTAGACTTCTTAGTTCCTAATAAATTTACAATAAGCAACAACTCCACTGAGGAACATCATTTGAGACTTGCTGCTGTGAAAACATATTGGAACACACAAATTCAACAATAAAAGGATGATTTTATAAAAATGTCTTGAATATTTCCATCTGATGGACTCATGTGGCCAAAAAAGGCCGCCTTAAGTTTAATAGTGATGTGTGCACATATCTGATGAAGGACTGGCAAAAATGCTGTCACACTGACTGTGTGGATTAAGATTATTTCAACAATCTTAAAAGCACTGGGAAAAATATGTATACACACACACAAGAGATGAACGAGAGATTATTTTCTTTAAAGAACAGATTGTATGAAACACACTGCACAGGAAACAAACAAAATCACATCATCAGATTCAGCACAACCTTTTGCTTGCTTGAAGAAAAGCGTGATTTACAGCCTGAATATTAGATGAAATGGCCTGTTAACTACACTTTTTGCAGTGTATTTACTGCATGTGTCCAGCTCAAGTGGGACAATATTTCTGCCTGTACCAGTGCCACAGCGAGCCTCTCAATAAAGCCAGCCAAATTAGCTCCCAAATAAACAACGCTCGCTAAGCGGCAGCCATGGAAAGTATCACAATTTGTGAACCTGTCTAAACTCATGCTCAGAGAATCATTCTTTGAAAAATAATTTAATGGAAGAACTTAGCCAGCTGCTACATCAGCCATAAACCATCCGCTTAAGATAAATGCATCTCTGTTTCAATTTGAATGAGCTAATTCACACAAGCACTTGAGCACACGACTCATTTAGTTTATGGTCAAATGATGGTGAAAAGTCTGGAAAATGTCACCCCTTATATTTTTCATCTGACCAGCACGTATCATAAACCATCGCTCCTAAACACACTTGACAGATCTGCTCAATCCAGCGCATTCACACGTGGGACAGTGCAGACTGAACTCTGCACGCATGCAAACAGCACCAAGCATCGGATATCAAGAAATCGCCAAACTTAATGTGCAGTCTAATAAAAAAATAAAAAATGAAAATGCTCAATGGCACATTTTTTTTTGGAGAATTAAAACGATGCGTTCAAACTCACTCGCAATACTTTTTTACATACTTGAGGAAATGTTAAATTGGAATTGACACGTTCATTCTTTTAAGAAATAATATTTGACACACACTGGAATATTCTGTTTCTAATGGGCCGCTCGAGTGAAG
Organism: Etia nguti; assembly: GCA_015106755.1. Taxonomy (NCBI): domain Eukaryota; kingdom Metazoa; phylum Chordata; class Actinopteri; order Cichliformes; family Cichlidae; genus Etia; species Etia nguti. Next base: position 67,902 of record VUQG01002485.1, read on the forward strand.
TGCAAATATGGTTCTCATTAAGTGTCATGTGGATTGCCAGGCTCATTTAACGCCGAGTTGTTTTGGTTTCTTCTAATCCCTTCCTACTGTTTTACCACAGGGACATTTTGATAGTGAATTATTCCTCCTTAAAAAGTCAGGATACATGAGACAGACGCCTGCTTAACTGACTTGTTTTTCTATTCCTAAGTTAACCAAACACTTTTCCCCCCGGCTAATAAACTGGCCCATGTAATTACCTTTATTTTTTATTATTATTATTATTTTTTTAAATGCAGGGTCTGGTCCTTGACATTTAAACCTGCGCTTAAGGATTTACATTAAAAATGAATCTCCACGTTTGAGCTGATCACAGGTCACTGTACCATTCCCTGCTGATTTCTCATTTAGTGATGAAAAGCAGACTTCTGTGTTCTGGCAGCCACATTCAGCAGTGCTACCAAGAAAAGTCACGCTCGGGTAGAAACACAACAGAAGGGACTTGAAGATTAAGATTCAGCTTTCATCCCTGCAAGAGCGGACCACAAAAAATCTGACATATTTGGAAAAGTCTACTTTGGAAACAAATCACCCAGGCAAGCGGCCGTTTGAGGCTCCGCGTCCTGTCTTCAGGTAAAGCTTACAGTGTCACACAGACAACACAAAGCACCTTTTACACACTTTATCTCCCTCAGCACGTTGTTTCACACCTTGTGCTGATTGGGGCCGCATTGCCAAGCTGAATACACACAGACACGGAGCGGGTGCTATTCTGTTTGCTCTGGCACTTGGGAGGTGTGCAAATTGCTTGTTTGTTTAGCACTTTTTCCATTCCTCTGCAATCCAACAGCACCCAGTTGCCATAATCACTCCTGCTGTGAGCTTAATTTAAATTAATTGCTCCTTCAGACCACCGATCATCAGTCTGATGGCACACTGCATTTTTGCATCCCACACTATTAATGTTCCATTAAAGAATTTTACAGCTCGAGTTACCCGGCCATTCACAGCAGTGTTAAAACCGACATTCAGACCAGTTCAGCCCCGTGCCTACCCGATGGAAGTGACATCAGCGGATAGCAGCCATTCAATGGACTGATGACATTTTCGTCGCGACGTTCAGCTTAACTGAATGTCTTAAAAAAATCCACTGTGAAAGTTTCCTTTTAGCCCGTTAATAAAATAAGAGAATATTCGTTGACAATCACAGTTTGATACAAGGTGGAATTATTGACTCTACAACCGAGAATATCATTATCCAAATCAGACAAAACGTTATTCAAATGACTCATCTTCAGGTTGTGGAGAATGCGCTCACGCTGTGAAACATCTGTGGATTTAAACAAGCGTTATAATTACCCAATTAGCATTTAGCTAATTTTTCCCACAGGTTGAAGGCTGGTGTGAGAGTGTGTTCGCTCCATTCCTCAATAAAGTTTTCACAGACAGAAAACTCTGCGTGCGAACAAAGTCGTTAAAACAAAACTCTGAACAAAGTGTTAAGTAATTACTCAGACGACTGATTGTGTATTCGGGCGTATGGAGGACCGAGAGTCGAGTTAATTGGCGCCATTAAGATGAAAAAACCCCCCCATCTCAGCTCAGTTACAGAAAAGCGCTGCAGCAAGAGGACAGCTGACAGGTATTACTCTGATGGGTCGGCCAGTGGCGTTGTAACAAGTATTTTTACATTTTTGCTTGTAAATCTTGAACTATGGCTTATTTTAACTCCCCCCCCACAGAGTCTTTGGCTTACTTTGCACATCCACTTGCCCTGCAGCTATTATAATTTTTTACAGTATTCTGAATTGTCCTTTAGGAAAAGAAAAATTTGTCGAGGTCTGAATTTAAATATTAAATATAGTCGTTTCATATCAGAAACCTACATTATGACGCACAAGCACGCAGGAACAAACAGGAAATGTTTTCTCAGGCCGAGATTAGCTCGGCTTGTGCCATAAAGCAAGAAGCTGTCGTCCGGCGTGGTGCCACACTGGTCGGTCCCATGTGAGCGAGCACAAATACCTCTCTAGTGTAAATGTGAATGCCGTATTTGTGCAGTTTATCTGGTGCTTGTAGCAACTAAACAGAAAATAATGGCTCTTGTGACAGTTTTCCAGAGCTGAGTATTATAAACTTTGGTGCAGCCATCTGATAACTTTCATCCAAACACGTGCATCTGTTCCTCTGGAATCCCTGAATCACCACATCTCAGCAGCACTAGGAGGAAAGCATCTGCTCCACTTTATAACTTTGAGAACAATCTTTCTTGCAGTCAAACCATTTTCCTGCAGATGCAGACCTAAGTAATGGTTCCTGCTCTTATAAAAGCCGCATCTTCTCAGTCTTGGACTGGTCAGAAGACGACAGATGACCTTAAAATCAAGTTTATTTAATAATGCGAGAAGAACTGGAGCCTTGCGCCTCTTCGAGCATCATTTCATGAGGCAATCAAAGCACCCAAACAGAAGTATCTGAAAAACTGAGCAGCGATGTCTTCATTGAGCAGTCATGACCCAGTCACTGAAAACCAAAAACAAAAAAAATACTGTGAACAGTTTCACTGGAACTATTATTATAATCTTCCACTAAATTACATCTGCCACCCAAAGGAAGCATGCAGCTAGCTAACATTAAAGTTGAAGAGGACACCACTGATATGTGCCACGAGCATGGACACTTCCTTCTGCACAGCCACACACTTGGCATTTTTTTAATGCTTTTTCTTTCAGCCACTTTAAACATCACAAACCAGGATGAAAGTCAGAAGGGAGACACGTTTCCAGCTCAGTGTCGCCAAAACTGGGGAACTCGCACCAAAGCGAATCAAGATGGATAAAAACCATGCAGACCAAGCAGATTTTAGAGTGAACTGTCCCTTTAAGGGAGATCCAGCGCCAGCAGTTTTAGATCAGCCTTTATTTTTCTGGAATCAAAGTAAATACTCGCGCTCTTGATGGATGATACAGTACTCCATCAACCTGCCGTGTGATATAAATGAAGCCTGACAACAGGCGCAGAGACACAGCAGGCGTCCTCTGCGGCTAGAAGGACATTTTTCGTTTATTTCAGCACCCAGGCGGAGTCAGTACTCTGATCTCCACGTGGTGATCTGGCTGGATTTCTGCAGATCATTTGAAGCCAAGGCTGAGGCCATTTCTTCTTTGAAAGAGCAAACAGGCCAAGAGTCAGACTGTAGTAGCAGTAGTAGTAGTAGTAATAGTAGTGGTGGTGGTGGTGGGGAAGAAGAGGGGAGGTTGTGGTGTCTCCAGCCTCTACAACACAGACGGCTGTTTGTACCATGCAGCCCCCCTGCGCCCCCCAACAACCCCACCTCGGTCTCAAACTCTCAGCTCCTAATTCACACTTCATAAATCAAGATGACCTGTCCTCCAGTGAATTCATCCCTCTCTGTGCTGGATAATAGTGGCGCTATTGTTCCCACGGCGAGGATTCATTTCAGAGACGTAAACTATCCTCGAGGCCGACGCACAGGCCCGACAGCTAAAGCAGCTCCTGGACGTCCGCACGGAGACGAAGGACGACCGTCGCTGCAGTCGTCCGTGTCAGGCCACGTCTGGTTGGTTATATTTTCAACTCCTCTGGCAGCTAACACAGGTCCAAAAATAAGAACACTAATTGGCCAGTGTTTATTTCTGTATGGGAGAAATAAGTGTTTTTAGCAGGTTGTTTGTGGCACGATGGTTTAACAGTCGGGACTCTCTGGGAGGTACGGCTCAGTCCACTGCATGGAAAAAGAGCCGACTCTCCCCTTTTTTTAATAAATAAGGCCTTTTATACGAAAATTGGTAATACAGTATAGTTGTGTGTGAGACTGGCACGGCAGCGTGTGACATCATGAGTGTTGACTCATGAGCAGATGAGTGATGCACACTGAGCTTTTTGCCTCCTCTCAAACTCGTATTTAGTGCCACAGAAACAGCAGTAAAGCCTCACTCTGCCCTCGTCCGTCTCCCAGTCGCTCTCCCTCTACACTTATGAGAGGGGGGAGGGTCTGCAATGAAGCAAGTGTTTCTATGCGTTGTGAGGGGGCTGTCAGCTCTACACACAGCAGACCTCTGTCACCTGTTGCCACCAGCGGGAGGCTCAGGCGACGGGCGCGGAGCCAAGCCTGGCGGCCAGTCGCAGGACCCTGGCTCCACCTATAGACAGCTCAGCATGGTGATTTACTCGGCCTCCGTGCAGAGGTGTCTATAGACACTTGTGCACACAGAGTTATTGCAGGAGCAGTACTCGGGCAACGGCTAGGGCAACCATTAAATAAATTATCTCATGTGCAAATGAAACAAACTACAGTACTGTGCTTTTTTTAATGACTGGATATTGCAACAATCAAACTGGTCCTTAACAAAAATCCAATCTTGGAGTTTACTGGGGATTTATGCTTCAGTGGGGCATCTATGTCGTGGATTTCCCGGGAAATGTGTCTTTACGTTGGGTTGATACAGCTCGCAACTTTGGTGACTGACCTGTTCAGTACCCTTCATCCCTCCTGTGCATTTTTCCACAGCAGTTTTTTGAATTTATCAGTGAGAGAATGTAACAATTATCCTCTCAATACAGTATCACATACAATCCTCACAAACATCAGAAAATTCCTGGAGGGACGTTGCTGAACCGGAAGGGATGTGAAGGAAAAGCTTGTGGGACAAATATGTTCGTCCCTGAAAATGAAACTGATCGCAGCAAAAAGCAGGGACCCAGGAAAGAAAACATTCCTAGCATTTTTTTTGTTGTTTCTTTTAGTTGTAACCACATATTTAAAAAAAGACCACACGGTTATTAACACATAATCACCAGCACAAGCAAAAATGCCAGCAGCGACACGGGCGCTTATGTAGGCGACATCGTTCGCTTTACAAAACTCTAAATTGGGTCTTAATCTCAGTTCAGTGCAATGAACAAGTAACAATGACCGTTTAATGTCCGACAGCCATCGCAATCTTTGTTTCTCTTTGGCCAGAAGTTAGCAAATTCTGACAAAGGGCTGGAATACCAAGACATCAGCTACTGTAACATGAGCAAGTGGCACCCAGTGCTAAGTAACATACAAAACATAAAACTAATTATAATTTTAATTTTCTTCATGGGTGATCTGTTAAAATAATTAACCGTGCAACAGGATTAAAAATGCTCCAAACACCACAAACATGATCCACAGTTTCCATTCAGCCTAGCAGACACCTGTCAGACGAACAAGCCACGCCCCACACCTTAAAAACTTCAGCCACAGTGCAGTTAAAATTGGTGTGTAACATGAAACTCTTTACACCCTTTCAGTTGTTATGAAACAATAAATGCTTTTGCACAGCGTCCTAAACATATTTATTTTTGCTCTAATGTTAGACATTTTAACCAATGAGGCTGTGGGAATGGAGCCATTTTTGAAACCAGCCTCTAGAGGCCATTGGAGAAAGAGCAGCTATAGGAACTTAAGTGACCAACTGTGATTGGAACCTGAAGCAACACACAATGCAAAACGGGTAAGATGGTATCTGTGTAAATAAATGCTTTGACTTGTGAGGGTTTCTTTGACAGGAAAGTCTTGCAGAGTCCAGTTTCATGGAAATTGTTAGTACTACAGAGCATCATGATGGCCATAGTGGGTTTTTTGTGCAGTGCACAATGCACATCTATACAAGGAGTGACAAATTCTTCTGGCTGAATGCATGTACCTAAGATTTGGTAAAAATCAAATACAAATTCTTCTGAAAAACTGGGAAAAAAAATGAAATAATAAAAATGGTGAGAGCACACAGCGTTTCAGGTGAGGGAGACGGCTTTCTGTGAAGCTGAAAAAGGAAACTGCAGCTGTAGATGAGACAGAGAAACGAAGACTGACAGCAAGAGCAATGGGTCTGGGGGGGGGGGGGGGGGGGGGGGGGCCCAGGGGGGGGGGGGGGGGAAGGGGGCAAC
>VUQG01002485.1:101568-112503 GCA_015106755.1 Etia nguti
CAACCCCAAATTTAAACTATTTTGTGCAGTTCCTGAAAAGTTGCAAGGTTAAGCTACTTTAGCAACAGTTAAAGTTAATTAGTTATTCTATACTTAAAACTTCCAGGGAAAACATGACCTAGGTTATGTTTGTGCTCACATTTAACTTCTGCTGTGTCACTACTATTGCACTCCAAAATGCTGTAGCTTGAAACCTCCAACTACCGATAACATTTTCCTATATTGTCATAAATCCATCCACTTTCTTTCACTTATCCGGACCCAGGTTGACAATGCATCAGCCTAAGCAGAGAAGCGTAGACGACCTCCTTCCCTACCTCTTTCCCCGGCTTCTCCGGGAACGCAGAGGCATTCCCCGGCCAGCTGAGAGATATAATCTCTTCAGGGTGTCATGAGTCTGCCCCAGGGACTCCTCCCAGTAAGACATGCCTGAAAAACCTCACCCAGGAGGCATCCTAGTTGTGTGTGTGTGTGTGTATTATAAATTTGCAAGTTTCCTTGAAATGGAGTTTAACGCTATTCTTTCTAGTTAATAGAAGCCCTTCAAACCCTGCTCTGCACTTACTCGAGTGCCCTACAACACATCTAGCAAGTCTGTAGCAGATCAGATGAAGGTTTATGAGCCATGTGAAGCACAGATGGTCAGATGTGTAAGACAATGTCTCTAATATGTCTGTAATTATTTGTTAGCCATAGTAACAACAACAATACAACTAATAAGGGTTTGACAAAGTGTTCTGATATTTGAGAATAAAAATAAAACGAATCCTTGTTTTTTAAAATCACTATCAATGTAGTCCAAACTCTGTCAGCACTTTTACTACGAGCCTGTTTTTCTGGTTTAGGCACCAGTCCCAAAATCCTGTGGTACAGTAAGCCTCTTAAGAAGAGTGGGTGTTGTTACAGCAGCAGATTAATGCTCAGAGTTTTACGATGAGATGTTTAAACACGCACATATGGCTGCGACAATAAAAACACTAACAGGTGACGTGAATATCATTATCATCCTGTTACAAGCTGTGCTGTGGGAAACTCCAGGTCTTACCCCCAGCTTTAGCACCTTAAGCACATCCCCTGATGGCAGCAGTGACCCCTCACAGCCTCTTGTAGCAGTTGAGCACACTGACATTCCACAATAACTGCCCAGTATCAGCAGGTGGAACACATCAAAGAGCCCAAAAGTCTCCAATGGACCCGCATGTGGCCCAGTGCACAGCAGAGGGCAAGCCGACATTTTAAAGCACACGTCTACCCAAAAAAATGAGGCATCATGAAGTGTTAGCTTGCCTCCACTGGCTTATCAGACACAATCATACAAACACTCTTGTTGCCTCTGGTTATTCATTTAAAGCAGGCCAAGATTTTCTCAGAAGCGATGTTTGGATTCCAAGTGTCTCTTCAGCTTGCTTGGCACCATGCTAGCATTAGCCAAGTTGGGATGACAGATGACGCACTAGAGCTTAGAGCTGTTGACATCCCCGGTCCAGCTGAAACCTGAAGGCGGATACCTTTTCAATACTGTCTACTGCAAGTTCTGTTTATTTTTTATTTCTCGTCTCAGTTGTCTTTAGCTAGTAGTTCAGCAGCAGTGGTGGTTACTTTTTTTGCTCCTTATTCTCGCTGCCACCCAGAGATTTTTTTGGGGGGGGATATATCACAATCATAACTCTCTAATAATTGTTTTTGATACATTAAATGAATAATTGTTATGCAGATATAAATAATGAAGCAATAGCACATGGCTGTCATAAAATATAACACACCTGGACACAGCACACCATTTGAAGGGTATCTGCCAGTTGCTCAGGATCAAGCAATATCGATGGAGGCCACAGTTCAACAAAATTAAAATCCACAAACTCCACTGCAGGCATCCCGCCACTGTACACCTCCAAACACCCCCAAAGGTCCCATGTAAATGACAGATAGCTGACATGTCGTCTCCACAGGCACACATATCGACTCCACTTATCACACACCATCAGACAAACTCTTGCTTCCTCTGGTTTATTCATTTAAAGCAGGCCAAGACTGTCTCACAAAGCACGTTTGGCTTCCAAGAGTCTCTTCGGCTTCCTTCGCACCATGCTAGTATTAATCAACTTCAGATGACAGATGACATACTGGAGCTTAGAGCCGCTGACATGCCTGTTCCAGCTCAAGACACGAGACGGATACCTTTCCAATACTGATTTTGTGTTTGTTTGTTTTTTCAAATTTCCTGTCACTCTGCACACCACTGTGCCATCTGTGACAAACAACATCTAGGGAGGTCCTACCCCAAGACCCAGAAAACTCCAGCGTCCCTCTACTAGACACCGCTGGACACCTCCAAAGATCCCAATGGACGGCCTGACAGGTTCAGAGGCTTCTGTGCAGGTTTGTTTAGGCCTGGTTTAAATTTCACACTTTGTGGCTTATCACACAGCTGCAGCAGCCACACAAACAACAGACAGGAACCTTTAAGGACCTGGGTGTCTGATTCAAGGATCCACTTGTTGTGGAGAAAACATCATCACAGGATGGGAAATGAGAAAAGCCATACCTCTGCTCACATTTTACAGGTCACTTTTTTTCCTACCACAGTACAGTTAGCATAATTCCCAGACCAGAAACAAAATGGTTTATTTTTATACCAGAAACATCTGGTTTAAACTTTAAGCACAACGACCAACGTGTTTCTAAGCTCTGAAGCCTGTTCCGTTCATATCTGCTGTATCTTTACATGCGTGTGCATTGCAGTATATAGAAAAGAATAAAACATGTTGCTCTGTTTGGATTCGATAGTTGTGTTTATGGAGTTTTGTTGTTATTTTCTTGATTCAAACCAGCGTTAAAGCTTAAATGTTTCCTTTAAACAGCATTTTGTTTTGTTTTTTGTTTTTTTGACACCTAAAGTCACATGACGCTCACTTCAAGCTAAGGCTACATATACACTTTACATATTAAGGTCATATTGGAGAGTCTGTCTATTAGCAGCACACACCTGTTAGACATCTTAAATTAGGCACAGCCTAAAGCTAAAATCCAGCTGTTTTCAACACCTTTCTGTTAGCCGTATTAGCCGTCCTATTAGGCTTTAACACACAGTGTAGTTTCCTGTGTAGGTTTTACTTCTGTAGCTGTTGTTAAATATAGAAGGCGGGGAGGGGGGGACTCACCAGGAGCTGCTGAGCTGGCACAATCGGAGGCTTCGCAGTAAAGAGTCGGATCTGCTAACTGGATAAGATTTTTTTTTTTTTAAGGAACAACTAGCACACTTCCAAGACATAAAATAAATTCATATTCAAGCCAGTTATGAGGCATATAATTACTTTACATCATCAATTAATTGATGAAAGTGCTGCTAGTGAACCGGATATAGCCTACGTTTTCCTTTTTTTAAAATTCACAATCAGCACCACCTGGTCAGGAAACCTGTGCGCATGCGTGTGTTAATAACGGTAGCTGTTAGTCTGAAATTCATTTTTAGGGAAAAATGTACGTTGTTGGTTTATATTTATAGTTTTATGAAGAAATTTGACCTTCTTAACGCATTCAGTCCCAACTGATTATAATTACACGATTAAAATAAATAAATAAATAAACACAATAATTTAAATTAATCTAGACGTGGATTAAAGCACACAGCCTTAAACTTATTGAAATAAAGAGCCAGTGCATTTTTGCTGGTTGTGTGCTTTGAGCATAACACAGTGAAAGTCTTCAAGCACTGGCATTTGACAGAAAAACATTACAGCTGTAAATCTCACATGCTGCTGTGGTTTTGGTCTACAGTCGGTAAACGGTTTTAAACGCCTCGGGTAAATACTGTCGCTCTGTTGATATGAGTGATCAGTGAATGCACCGCCTGTGTAACTGCAGTGATTACACAAGTAAAAATGTTTGAAGTATCAAGTGCGTCATCAGCTGTGGAAGGTTCTGTGTTCTCTTTTTTCCATTGAACCCTTTCATTGAACTACCAGATAAACACTTTACTCTATAGCACTTCTGCTATAATCGTGTTCATATTTAACAAAAATAAAAATGCAGACATAAGTGTAAACATCAGTTTTTGATTCTCTCACTGAGCTAACACAGCCAATCCCTCAGCATGTTTGTGCTCTCTGCTCATGTTGCCTTCATATTAAATCATTGTTAGAACTTAACATTGCACTCGACAACAAAAAAATCCTCCCTAACAAAAAAAGTAACTTCAAGGGCCAAATTACATTATATTTCTTCACATCAACATACGGGCCTCAAGTAGGGGTGACGTGCGCCGCAAGTGGCCCCTGGGCTGTGAGTTTGAGACCCCCGCCTTACACTGTAAAGCACCTTGAGGTGACTGTTGCTGTGATTTGACACTATTTAAATAAAAGTTAATTGAAATTGAATTAAAATAGAATTTTACCTTTAAGAATTTTTAACAAAAGCACAGGATTTATTTTCGCTTAACAAACACGAGTATAAAAGTCTGTGTGTGTGAAAAAACAATTTCAGCTATAATTTAAAATTAAAGTTTAATTATATCAATAAAAGCAATATTACACAGTAATAGACTTTTTATGACCAGATAAAACCATATTCACCTGTATCAACAGGAAATATAGCCTGAATTTATACAATATCTGAGATAATATTGTATCTTTGACCAAAACTCCTGAAACCTTTAAAAAGTACTTTCATTTTCACTTCATCTGAAACAAAAAGAGATTATCTAAACCACATGCAGTGGATCGAAAATGGAAAATGAACAGATTCCAGTGATTTCAAACCTTCAATAAATCTAAATACATAATGCATCTGTCACATTTACAGTAAATGACTTTATAGAAACAGACAAAGTCATAACATTTTATACAACATTTCACTACACAGGCCCAAAAGGAATAATCTATAACTTCTGTATAAACATTTAATTTTAAAAAATATCCCATGACATCTCATTAATCCTGATTGGAATTTACATAGATTGCACAAACAAAACAACACAGTATTAATCAATACAGCACAAAGGAGCTGGATTGATTCGCTGCAGCTATTTAATCAGTGTGGCCGGCCATGCACGTCATGCCTGAGTCAACAGCATGCTAGAAAAAACAAGTAGCAGCCCACACAAAGCCACATTCATCCCGTAAACGCAATTTCAATGTAATTATGCAATTTTAAAAATGCTTCCCAGAACTAACGAGACAGAAAGAAAAATCAACCAAAGCCCTTGACCATAAGCCGCTTTCCCATCAGCTGCCCTCATTTCTTCTGGCAGTAGTTCTTGTAGTTACTGCAGGCCTTCTGCATGTCCGTTAAGAAAGCTGGAACCCCTTTCTGTTTGGAAAAAACACACACAAAGAGCATCTCTATCAGTGAGCGTCACTCACACATGCGCCAAGAAGACCCACCTAGGAGTGGCAAGCATTGACGTCAGCCTGCAACACATCTGCGAACCATAACGATGGGAAAGCATGAAGGCAGGCAGAGGGACGGAGCTCTCGCGGGCCTGCGAGTGACCCCTTTAACGCCCTCTTTAAAGCTCTCATCAGAGATCCGTTTAAGCAGGTCAACTATGAACACGTGTGCATTTTAGGGGTTGTGAGGCGTCGGTTTAAGACTTTGAACGCTCCTTTAAACAAGAGCTAATAAATCAGAACGTGTTTCAAATGATGAAGAGTGATGCACAGATGGCGTATGTTAGCCACACAGAGCCCAGAAGAGGAAGACGTATCTGTTGAGGATGTAGTCTTACATTCATGTGTCAGCCTTTTATAAAAGATATAGACTTACCCCAGTGAGGATTATGTTTTGCATGTGACCCATTTGTAACTGTTCAGCTGTCTTCATGTTTAATGGGGAATCATCTAGTTTCGAGTTCTTCATGCAAAGTTCTAAATGTGTTTAGCTTGCATTGTTTCCATGCACTGCAGTAAGCCGGCACAACAGACTCACCTTCGCTGCCCAGTTCACCAGCCAGGTGGGAATATTTCCGCCAGGATTGTCAAAGTAATTCATGAAAACTGAAACACAAGCAGGTGGTTCAATCTTTATACAATTTCTACAACCAAGCCTTCCATTCTGAAAAGTGAAGCTAACGGAGCACTCTTTAAAACCTGCATTCTTTCTAGTGGCCAGCAGGGGGCGACTGTCCTTGTTCAAAAGAGGAATAATTGAGCCTACTTCTCACTTGATTTGTAACTTCAGTAGAAACTTTTGTGATGCGTTTATAAATTCAATCACTCATTTAAAGATTTACTTAATAACTTATGATGTTCATCTAGTAAATTGTGGTCCCATTTACAGTAAAACAGATGACAAAGCAGGGCATTCTTTAGCCACCGACGTATGCATGAGCATATATGTTACTCAGTATCGAGTAAACGGCTCAGATGATGGGCCATTTGTTTAATGGCCCATCATTTATTCACATAAACCTGGAATCTTTCTGTTTTGAAACCCCCACACACATTTATTTACATGAAGATAATTGTATAACTGCAACTTTTTAAAATTCGGTTATTATGTTACGTTTAGTTCCACCGGCTCTGTCACTCTCCAGGGAAACGCTCTGCTTGTAGTCTTTGACCCGCAGCACGCCGCTCTTTTCTGGACACGGCGTCTCTGGGGAGCTTTTGGCAAGGATCACCCAGATCTTCCTGCCATCCACATCCAGGTCTTTCCGCTCCCTCACATAAACATACTTCGGTTTAAGCTGTTAGGGAATAAGACATGCTGAGAAAAGCATTCACAGCCTTTTCCAAACCTATGAGAACTGAACATATTAGTGTGGATCAGAAGGATACGTCTCTGTTTGACAGCGGGAACGGATATTTCACTTCCCAGTAGATGGCTGACTGTCCATCAAAGTCCTTCTCAAATAGCTCTGAATAAGAAAAATGACATAATCATTCGATGAGCTACAAAAGCACATAAATATCAGCTGGAATACATGATATACTTGGAAAAGAGAAGAACAACCACCCCAACTATACTGCACACTACATTTTAATCTCTTAAAAACTGGCCAAAGACATGAATATTTTCAAGGAATACACTTGAAATACTGCAATAACCGCTTCATCTTTACAGAAAAGTACTTGCAACACTAGCAAGTTGTATTTGTACAAGTTGTGTTTTGCATACTGCACAAGACAAACTGCATGGAAGAAAAGGGCGCTTCAAGAGCGCCTTAGGTCAACAAGATTCAATTAAAGGAAAATAAAGGAAATCTTTGGGTTTTATTCTCTCCTTCACTTTCATATTTTTCACTATACTAGAACAATTTGCATCTGTTTAGGACACTATAGCTAATATACTACAGATTTACCTTTAAAGTTTTCCTGCTGATTGATCATTATCTATAGTTTATTCCCCACTTCTTTTACTCTTATGTAATCTTGCTTTATATTAACACACCCAAAATCAGGAAACTAGTTGCCAGTCGGTTGTAAAGTGGCATCATGGGTAATGTAGGCCCCTCTGATATCTGGATATTTTTAAGGAGAGACACTTAGAAGCTATCACCACAGAAAACACAGGAAATGCTACTTAAATGAGCAGCGTTCAGCTAAAAGACTAGAGCTACACCATGTTACCTGCTGGGTACTGTAGATGTGCATGAAAACAGGGATGAAAAAAAAGTGAAACTGTTATTTTAAAGCATTTCATGAAGACTAAAAGATCTGAGAAGACAAAGAGATGAAGGAAAGACAGTAAATGTGATGTGAACCCTGCCTTCCTGGGCTGCTTCTGTTTTTTTTACCTTTCACATATCCATCCCAATCTTTTCGATACGTCAAGTCCATGTAGACATCTGCACACAGCTCTGGAGTGCAGGTGGTGAGCACACCATAGACTTTGTACTCATAAAGTCCAGTTTCCTGCAAACAGCACATGAAAGTTCTCTCTTCCAACTGCAGGCCACATGATGCCACACCCACACTATGCAACTAAGCCCTCACCACACCACTCTGATTAGTGCCAGTCTACATTTCTCACGCCCAGTGAGGAAGTGTGTTGGCCTAGATTCAAATGTTTGCTTTTTTTTCCTTTTAACACTGGATTTTCAAAGTTTTATGCCAGAAACCTAAAGCAGTACTTAGAATCAGAAATAGATTAGGTACATTTATGTCTTCTAAGAGTAAAAGTCATACCAAATGTCATTCTATATAACGTGTGCAAACCTGAATGAGGTTGAAGCGATTTATTTCAGATTTAAGACCGTTTTAAAAACATCAGTTTTTCTGAAAAAGTTTGTTTTTTAAAGAAAAATTGTCCAAAGAATCATTTCACTTACGTCACTCAGCATGTTTTAAAATAAACAGATGTGACAATTCACACACAACCTCGAAGCAATATTTTCTATAAGTGAGATTTTAAATTTTAATTCAATTTTATTTACATTAGGCTTCCACTGACAATCTTGTTTTAAATCAGCCCAAAAGCCCAACCTAGATGAGTCAGGCATGTGCCGAATTGAAGGGTGGATCATTGTAGTTGCAAGAATGTCTTAAATGAGGTTAGTCAGGGTGTCTATTTACGCCCCAAGGCAAGGCAACTATAAATCGACGTCTATCCGAATGGAGTTTGGTTGGACTGGTGCAGCAAGTTTCTGAGTGGAGAAAAACCTACTCCCGCTCAGCTTGAAACGCTAGCCGCTGCAGTTTATCTTTGCTGCTAATAAATTAAACTAAACTTACACTCAACTTGACTACAGCTCAACTTTTTGCCAGAGGAAAGGTGGAAATATAAAACAGCGACACTTCAGACTGTGCAGCGGTGAACACATTCATTCAAACTGGCTCACCGAGTCAGCCACGGTCGGTTTTCCTGCAGCAGAAGCAGCAGTTTGACTGGAGATTTCGTACCTTGTCATAGAGCCGGTAGATTTTCACTCCCATCGTCTCCACGAACAGCTCCCATCCTCCCTCCAGCTGCGGCTCGTCCAGCTCCTTCCACGCACTCTGGAACTCCTCATCCGTAAACCGCAGCGACATGATGGACTCTCCCTGTGACACACCGGCCAACCCGCAGCCAAGCACTATACTTCCGCTCCCGACCTTCAAAATAAAACACGCAGCGCAAACAGCTGCATTTCTGAGATGGGATGTACTGGATGTTGGGACATCACGCTTCTGTACAGATTTGAACTCTCCACATTTGTATTCAGAATTATATTAAATTAAGCTGCAAATGAACTCGAATGACAGCAATTTAAAAAAAAAATCACAGATGCTGGTATTATTATGAATTTTCTAGTCATGAAAAAAAACATTGTTAATCAACCACCGCAGTAAAATGTTGATTACATAATACAACTAGCTAATATAGATTTCATAGGGATTTTATTAAACTTTTCAGTTTCAGTTTAATTCATAAATCATAACAACAGTCTCAAGGCACTTTATATTTATGGTGGCGACCCTACGGTAATACAGAAAAAAACCTCAACAATCAAACAATCCCCTATGAATAAGCCCTTTGTGACAGTGGGAAGGAAAAACTCCCTTTTAACAGGAAGAAACCTCTGGCAGAACCAGGCTCTCGGATGGGCAGATTCTGATAGTGCATTCTGGTAATATTGAAACTAGTATCAAAGTAACACCAATAATTTGCCTTAATTATTTTTTTCTTAAATTGGCTAATATATAAAACTGAGTATTAGTCTGTTTAAGAAAAAAAAAGGCTAGATTGGATAAGTAGAAGAAAGACCTGGACCCAGGTAAGTAGCAAAGAGGTAGAAAATGGATGGATGGATGAATAAAACTGCAACAACTGTTGGATAAATGTTGTTGAGTGAAAAGCTCAGTATATAAATCTATAAAGAAGTGAGGTACTGTTTAATGCAGGGGTGTCAGAATTTTTTACTCCCCAGGCCTCATACAACCCAACCTGATGTCATGAGTGAACAATCATTATGATAAAAGATTATGGAGTGATACGATAATTATTTCTCTTTCATTCATTTACATCGCTTACACAGTAGGCCCTTTATCAGCTGATAAACTAAAGGCGTAACAGAACAAACAAAGCAAACCTTTGGACTTCAAAATAAAGGGAGGCAATCAACGTCAACGCGTTTTATTTTGAAACACACCGCCGGATTCACCAGTTTTCCCCGATGGTTTCCAGCTTGGCTCTGCAGTCAGAGGCGCATGAAACAGTCCCGCTAGAATGAGGATGGCAGTGCGGCTGGCAGCTCCTAACCTGAGGACTCTACGGTGCGGCAGTTCTCATGAATGGGAGTCAGATTCCAGCCCGGAGAGTCTGCTGTGAGCTTCAACACTGACCGAGAACAAACAACATTCACTTTTAATTTGATTAGTCTGGTTAAATAATTCATCAGCTCATAGACAAGTCTCACTGCAGCAGAGGGACACTTTGCAAACTTTGCCACATGGAAAACGGCTCTGAGGTAACGAAGCTTTCTTCTGTATTTCCCATTTAAAAATCTATCGTTACCAGCTCTGTTTCGTTGCTGCTTGTTGCTGTAGCTGAACTGGAGGTGTTGGTTATTTGCTCAAATTTAAAGGATTTACTTTTAACTTTATAAATCCTCATTTTTTGTTACCCCAATAAACAAACTTTCATGTTTACCACAAAGAAAGCCTGGAAGAGTTAGTTTCGAGAGTTCCCCACTCTTCACATTTTCTTGTTGTTTAAAAGTCCTGTGGCTTCACAGCTTGGAGTCTCCCCCCCCTCCAATATCCTCCCTTCTTTAAATGGTCCAGAGCCACAAACTACACTTAATTTCTCCAGTCTGTCCTGATGCTGGTCATTATCATTGCAGCTGTGTATGAATAATAGATTAGTCATTTTACAGGAACTTCATGTAATGTTGAACTTAAAGGGACTAATTTATAAGAAACAATGTCCTCTGATTTTTTTTTTTTTTTTACTTTTAAGAGAAGACGACTCAAATAAAGAAAATATTCAAAAAAAAAAATATTTAAAAAAAGAAAA
>VUQG01002485.1:112523-134950 GCA_015106755.1 Etia nguti
TAAAAAAAAAAAATTTACTATTATTTTTTTTTTTTTTTTACTTTTAAGAGAAGACGACTCAAATAAAGAAAATATTCAAAAACAAAAATATTGAAAAAGAGTCACAAATAAGAGTGGGCGGGCATACTGGTTACAGTTACACTGCTTGTACCATGAGTAAATCATTTACAGTTATTCAAATGTATTTTTTTTTACATTAAACAAATATTAAAAGCTTCTGTTTGAGGGGAGAAAATACGTTTCTTGACTTGAAGTAACAGAAATACACAGATCTGTGCTCTTTTCTGGTTGTTTTGTTTCACTGTTTGTGGACAGTCTAGAGATTTTGACATGTGCGCTGATATACACAGAGGTTTCTTCTTCATTTATGCGGTGACCCCCCCCTCTAAGGACTTTAAGATACTAAAATCCATACAGTGTGAGACGCCAGATACCAGCAGATACAAAACGCAGCATCTAAATTTAATGCTGGACATTAAATGGTTTTCTCCATCTTGATTAAGTTGTTTTCCTGGAGGAAAACAGGGACGGCGATGAGATTTTATTATCTTGTGTTTTTTAGTGTCATTACACAGTTAAACCAAAAGGGTCTCCACCCTGTTGGGAAGTAGTTCTGGTGGTAAAATTGTGCTGCTTCTATATTATTTTGAAGTCGTAAGCCCCAAAGTATTGGAATCAGTCCGTTCAATACTGCAAATGCAGAACAACCCTGGCTGTAGGTGTAGCACTGACCCTTGGGCGAGGAAATTCTGTTCATGTTTAGAAAATTGATTAAATAATTTCAATTTCAAACATCTGGGCTGATAAACTACCAGCAACTCTTTTCTACCCACTTATTGTGACTCAGCTTTCCATGCAGCAGGCGTGTGTGTGGAGGCGGGGGGGAGAATGAGCGCTTGTGAAGATGTTTGTGATTTCGAAGCTCCTTGCGTTTCACGGAGCAGTTTGTAATGTCATATCCTGCGCTCTCCAGGGAATGTCTCAGCTCGTGCTGGGCCGAGTGGTCCGGCGTCATTCTCCTCCGACTGGGTCAGGAGGAGGCGGCTGGGATTGTGCAAAGAGGTTACATGGGTTTATTAAAGCAGCATGTGGTCGGGCGGGGGGGGGTTGTGAAATGTGTTGAATTATAATAAAAAGCATCTGCCAGAGTTTCTTTTACATTTACAGTGTTGAGCAACACGTTTGAGCACTTTCACTACTTCTTTCTCCACAGACTGGGAGATCCTGATCACAGGGAAAGGATCAATAACGAGGAACCATCTGTGGTCTGTTAACAGAAGACTGCTGGATCCTGAAATGCCAGAAGACGCTAGCAAGGAGGCCATGAGAACACCAGCGACACCAGAGAAGGCCAACAACGCCGAGCGCCCTGCTGTCGCCATGACAGCCCTAAACATCCCCCTAGTTAATGAAGTGCAGCTGACTGCAGCCACCGGCGGGGCAGAGCTCTCCTGCTATCGCTGCACGATCCCGTTTGGCGTGGTAGTGCTCATTGCAGGCATCGTGGTCACCGCGGTCGCTTACAGCTTTAATTCACACGGCTCCACCATCTCCTATTTTGGCCTGGTGCTCCTCTCTGCAGGACTCTTGCTTTTAGCGTCCAGTGCCATCTGTTGGAAGGTGCGGCTGGAGAGGAAGAGGGAGAGGCGGCGGGAGAGCCAAACGGCCTTGGTTGCAAACCAGAGGAGCATTTTCACTTGAAGCGGCGGTTTAAACAACGCAGCTCCAGGTTTTCTGAGTCTGAAAAGGCCTGATCTCGACACGGTTTGATGAAGAACCAGCTGAAGGCAGATGTTGTCCAGAATGTTTCTTCAATTTCCGACCTGTAAAAGCTCTGACTCTCAAGGCTCAGAATTCAAAGCTTTGCAGACATTGTGAGGGATTTATTTGTCAAACAGACGTGGAGCATCTGGCGAGCTGGGAACGCAGCCAGAAGGAATGTATCACAATTAAGATGAATTACCACTGTGCGGAGTGGCGTAGAGGAAGTCTCCCATTAATCGGCTGTTGGATGTGCCGGCTTTGATTGCAGTGGGAAGGACTGTGGTTTGAAAAAGTCCAGAACAATGACTCTCGCCTCATTTACTAGGCTTCAACTTGCACATATCTGTTTAGAAAGTCTCATCTTGCAGGAAATGTGGAGAAGTGACCTGCTTTTAAAGTATGGTACGTTATAATGGCTGAGAAGGACTATTAAACTTTGAATATGCATCCTCTTTAAGCACTTTGATCCCACATATTCATCATATTATGTAATACATTTCTTAAAAAAATAATGCAAAGATACATCCACATTTTAAGTAGCAATACTTAATGTGGACAACTACATTTTTATTGTCTATAGCTCATATTGTGTAAAATTAAACTAGCAGCCTTGTTTTAGCGTAATCATTTGCATGTATTCAGTGTTATCACATGATCATGATGTTTAATAAAATCATTTTATCAAGCATGTTGTTAGTGTCACAAATGGACAGAATGAATTCAGTTTTGTTTTGTCTTGTTTTGTTGTATGTATTGAAAGGATAGACTGTATATAAAAGATGGGCGTGAGTGACCGTATTTCGACCAAAGGGGGGAGTGCAGCGCTAGCAAACATGGTTAGCTAGCTGCATCCAAAAATTCTGACTGCATCACACATACAGACACACCTGCTAAATAAAAGATTAATAAAATACTAGAATTTCACCAAGTAAAACTAGACCACAGACGTCCAGTTCAGTGACTCTTGTCCAAATTAGCAAAGAAAACGCTTAGCAGACAGCTAGGCTACTAGTCACAGCACCTACATTCAAGCAAGTTATTTAAAAAATAAATAAACCACCCACCATAAAGTTGTTACAATGAGAGAAATCATCCATAAAGCCCCCCAAATGTTGCAGTTTTGTTTTTTTTAGGGTTTTTTTTGTCACTTGCTTTATTTTTTAGCCCCAGAGACTGTAGCCATTTTAGCTTAGCAGAAAAATGAGAAATATTGTGAAACTGCTAGCCTGTGTGTGTCCAGATTGTCACCAAAGTCTTCTAAAACTCACTGAGTGACATGTAATTAAATATAATATGTAAAGCTTACTTTTCATTTGCTCAGATCACCAGGGTTTTGGTAACATGGGTTCAAACACTTAGCAATGTGTTAATACACCATTAGTAATATTGATTAGTGACACGAGATTTTGGTCTACCTTTAAACACAGCGAGGTCAGCTTATTCCTCTATTTGTAGTTCTTCTAAAATTGCGTCTTTTTGCTACAGCTTGAATGACGCATATTAAAAATGGAGTAGCAACACTGTCATGAAGCCATCATGTGATCCCTCCACTTAACATTTTAACATGTTTGGACATGATGGACAGAACAGATGTAACTGAATCAGCAGCTAAACATACTAGGAAACAGTTATTTAAGGTCACAAATAACAGTACGCCAGTTTTCTCAGAGTTCTCTACAATACTACACAAAATATGTTTCTACCACCAAAGGAAATGACCACTGCTGGACATAAAGATTCATACTGAAGGGACTTCACCTCATAGGTGAATATATATATATCTGTTTGTAGAGGCCTATTTTCCAAAGCAAAAAGCTGACTGCCAAAATGATAACACACAAGATGAAAATCAGTCCAGAAAATGAAATGAAATAATTCTAATTAAAATATTGTAATTAAGATTATTTTCATGTTGGTATTAAAAATGTGAGCAATAGAACAATTTTACTGTCAATATTCCCTGGTCACATGTACGCGGAGTAAAATATACTCCAGTTTGTTGTCGCCTTACACTCATAGAGTGGATTAGTCAGTGTGACTGTATCGTCGGGCTTGTTACATTCATAGGAAATGTGACTCTCAGAGGTTTGACGTCAGTGTTTGTATTTCTTAGAGACTGTTTATGAGTTGGAGAAGTGATGAGTTATTTTATTAACATTTAGTCATTGGCTTTCACTGCTGAGTTGAGGGAAATGTTTTGCCTCTCATGACGTACTTGGGCGTGCCTTCGAGTCTGCACACAAATATACAGCACATGTCTTCTGGTGACAAATCCAAAGCCAATGTATGCACGTGAGAATTTAGATTTCATTCAAAACACAGTCATCACGGCCTGCCCCGTTAAAATATCAGATGGCAACAACAAAACAGAGGCTACGTTTTGGTTTATGTCAAGGAAGTACTCATAACCTCTATGTAGTTTAAATAAGAGGATATAACTGTAAACAGGCAAATGTCGGTCTCATGTTAGCATATAAGTACTTTATGTAGAAAACAGCCACTGATACTGTGTAACTACATTACATTTACTCACATATTAATATAAACAGAGGATTTTACTGTTGTAGTTCATTAAGGTGGAGTCATTCTTTTCCTATTTCACACTGGGCTACAACTAATAATCACTACTTTCATTATGGATGATCCTGATGACTATTGAATGCGCTGTAAAAAAAAATAAAAAAAATAAAAAATTTAATTTGTAAAGATTTGTGAAAAAAAAGAAGCTTGAAGACTAATTTTAAGCCATAATTAGTCTTTTTTCCCATCTTGTTAAATTCTAGTTCTTGTGTGTACTACACCCTTGGATAGTTTAATGCATGACAAAAAAATGGATTTTATAAACTCCAAAGAAATCTTAATTTGTAGGTAAATAAAAGTGAAATATTGTCCAATGGAGAGGAAATGAAACATAACTGAAAACATAAAAATACTTAAAATAAAATACATAAAAGCTGTTTTGTTGTACACCGCCACAAAATGTCAAAAAACATGCAGACCAACCTAAAAACTTTGTTCAGATATCAAGAGTTACAGATGCAAATAAAAACTTAACTTGAATATTTTGACATTTCTGTGATATTTCTTCCTTTTTTTTAATTGAAAAGATATTTTATATATTTCTATTCGTTAAATAAAATTGCTTTTAAGTTAATCAGCTTTGAAAATATGAGGCAATTTAGTTTTAGTTGTGTTGCGTTTCTGTGGATTTACAGTTTACAGATTATCTGACATTACAAACTTGCAAATGTAAAAAATAAGATCAAACTGACGAGGGACGATGGTTTTGATGGAAGCTGCAGAAAGTTAATTATTCTGACAAATTTAAAAGTCACAGTCAGCCCTTGCACCTAAAATCAAAGCAGTCTGCATCACCTTAGTAACAATTTAACGCGTAGTTTCTCTATATTTGTTACTTGTACGTCCTCTTAACATATTATAAGTTTAGGTTGTTTTTTGTTTTCCATTCATCACTTTATGTGTCTAAATATTGGCTGTTTTTTTTCTGCTGGACAAATAATTGAATGTTTCAGGACATAAAAGTAAAAGGAAGTTGAACGCTGTCGTCCGACCCCGTTAGGTTTAAAATAGCCTGGACATGAAAGTATATTTATAGGCAGCATTTGCGTTGCTATGCGTCCCCGTGACACCAGACACTACAACTAAATGGCTTCCTTGCGTCAGAGGAGAACCTACAACACACTTTGTCACTTTTGGGAGATCACCACCACACATGCAATCGGCTGAAGACTTGCACTTTATAGACTCTGAGATCAGATCAGTAACACGTTAATGAGACACATGACACGGTGAGGCGTCTCCTCCTGCTTGTCAGGTTAGAGGAAGCCAGACTGAAGCTGGAAAAATGGGTGACTTGAGATGAAGTTTGACAGGTGCTCTCCCCCGACGTCCATAGCCTCGTTACAAACTGCTGGCACCTCATGCAGGGTCTGTGTGCGTCACTTTTTGTGCCTCGCATGGTTGTCATTTCAATCAGTGCCACGCTGCTGCTGGGTTAGTTTATCAATAAACCGAAAGAAGCCAGGGGCACATAGTTTAGCACAACAGCAATATACTGAGTGACAATTAAAACATACAAGTAAAAGGAATTCTTATTTTTACTTTTTTAAAGCGCCACTCATTCCTGGGATTTAAATTAGGAAGAAAAAAATGCAGACAGGAGGAAAGAAATAAGACTGAAGACACAAAAGAAAACTACGAAAGATAAAGCACCAGGAAGGAAGGAAGGAAGGAAGGAAGGAAGGAAGGTGATCGGAAGAGGAAGAATTAAGAGGGCAATCAAATATGGAAGTAAAAAAGATATGAAGTAAGTAGAAAAAAATAAAGAAAAGTGACTAGCAGGGAAAAAAGTAGAAAGTCTTACAAATTAAAAGGATTGTCGAACAAATGCGTTCTCCGTCGACCTCTTTCAACAAAGGAGAACAATCTGCAGTGTTAAATTCCAGACTTCAAAACAACTGACTGCACATTGTTCAAAAAATTAAACCTAACGAGCTCAGCATTACAGGCATCCTGCTCCTTCCTGCTGGCTCTAATGAAACAGCTGTGCAGCCGGAGCGTGAAGAGGCTCGGACAGACCTGACCTGACAGCTCTCCGACCAGCTGACCAGACTCAACTGACATTCGGTCATTTTCGATAACAACCTGCAACGCAGAGAAATTACAAGAATGTCTTTGGAGAATGTCTTTTGTTTACCCGGTTCAGAGAAAAGGCAAATATAACCCATTTTTCAGGTGTCGGGAGATGGAGAACCACTGGAATCTTTTGTTCTGCCTATTTCTTCATCTTCCATCCCTGCAGTTCTCAGAGGTCCTGCACAGTGGTGCTTTGAGAGTAATGCTAACATCAGCATGCTAACACATAAGTGCCATCTCAAATTGCATACTTTTCCATACTTACACTAACTATTTTGAGTGTATAAGTGGGTTCACATTGAGTACACGACAAGTGCAGTGATGATGTACCATAAATTGTATAAAAGACGGACATAGCTTCCAGGTCGGAAAAAATGAAGCCAATGTGGAAGTGCCTTAAACCAGGCCACCAGAAGGTGGTAGCTGTAGTTGCAAAAACACTTCTGGTCCTATAGAAGTCTACGGGAAGTTGGTGTCTTGCTTGACTTCTGTAAACACTTTGCTGCTGAGTTTATGGGCTCAGTCGGTCATTTTGGGTCCTACTGAATAATAACTTCAAGTCTGTTTCTTAAATCTTGGTCATTCTATGTTTCAAAATGAAAGATCATACGTAATATGAAACTGCCTGCTCACTGGCCAACAGCTCCTTAGCCAATGAGCATGCAATCTCACAGTCAGACCTGCCCCTTCCTCGTCACGTCCAGGTTTGCGCAACCAAGATGGAGAACGATGGTGATGCTCATCTTGAGACTTCAAACAGGGACTTAAAAAAACCAGTGGGTGACATCACGGCAGCTATGCCCATCTGTAATACTGTTTGAGTGATGTATTCATAACAGTCACAAAGGTGTGCACACTTCTCAAATGGTTGCCATCTTCCCTCTGTGGTGTAAATGTTGGAATTGCCAAACAACCTGCTTCTTAAAAGCAGTTTCGTGTTTCCAAGTCTGTCCATCTACTGGGTGTTGTGGATGGGCTCTTCTGGGCTGAAGTTTTAACTGTTTTCTGTCTTCTTCCCATATGATCTCCATATGATGGTGATTGAAACCATGCTACATCTCCCTACGGTAATGTGTTTATAGTAGCCAAACCATAGCTCTGTAAAGGTAGATCATTTATAGCTACACACCTTCAACAACTCTCCAAATGTTGCCGTTATTATTTTCTGTTGCTTTTACATCCAAATCTATTGCAATACTCTAGATATTGTTAAAGAAATTATTCAGTTAAAACATGGCACATCATTTAGAATATCAGTTAGCTAGCTAATGCGACCAACAAGCCATTAGTACATGGATGTTGCCAATGATAACTTGTTAGCTAACTTCAGCAGGTCAAAGTACACATGCTGTGGTAATGTTTGGTGTTTTGCTAATAAAATTGTTCTCTTCACTGTCGAGGAATAAACATATGTGGAGAAAACCACTTGTTGGTGATGCTGATATGTGACTTCCCGGCTTCAACGCAAAGTTCACGTTGGTCAGATCCAATCTAGTTAAACACACTGAGCTCAGCTTTGCAAAACCACTATGATGGTGCAAAGTTAAATAGCCTGAGCATAACCAGGTGCTAAATCCATCTTCTTTTCCCTAATTAAACGTTATAGCTTTGAGCTTTGGGCAGACTTTTTAACTCTAGTTTAGAGAGCGTCGGTCAGAAACTCTGCACGACATGCTTTTTCTTCGATCCTTTCATGTGCTGCCAGTGATTCTTGGAGTGTCTGAAGAGTTGGCTGCCCACAGTCCCAAAGGTGCTGCCGGATAGGTTCGCTGTCATTCTACCACATTATGAAGAAAAAGCTTTTCCTGACCATTTCCTCCAGTTTTTACATTAAATCCCACTTCACCAGGATTCCTAGTGTCATTTCCAATAAAATCCAACCAAAAGCAGCACTTTAACCTGTCTCTAACACCAGCCATCCGGAGACACGCTGTTCTGCGGCTCTGGATCTGTTAACATGGTTTTGGCTGATAGTTTTGGTTCTGTGTTAAAGTCATTGTTTTAGTTCCTGTATTCAGCATCACTAACTCCATGACTTATCCTGCAACAACAGAAAAGTTTGCAAGGTGAACATAAAATAACATTTAGCAACTAAAGAGTGATGAATTATATGTCAAACATCGGTAATGAGCGTTACAGCGGAAAAAGGAAATAAAGACATTAAATTGATCTTTATCCAGTGGATAGAAACACACCTCCAGTTGGTTGGTAATGTTTCCTATTGTCACCTTATTAATATATTAATAAAATAACATTTTGAAAAACTGTGTGAACCTGTGTGAATCCTAGAAACTGCAAGAAAAACTATATGACACACTTGATGACAATACGCAGCTTTAAATAACCAAATGTAAAGTTTGTTAAGAAGTTAAATGTCCTATGATGAAATCTTCCTACTCTGCATCAAGAAAATAACAAAACTGACTCTTCTTTGGTCTGCCGAGCAACAGAAAGTACTGAGATGTACCTTGCAGATTCCTTAGGCATCCGCCTGCCTTTAAACTGCCGAGCCAGCAAATCAATTGCCAAAACGCTTTCTTTAATACAGCTGCTTTTGTCCTCTGTTACTTTCTAACTTCCTGCTTCTTTATACACTTTTTATTTGAACCCGCAGTTGAGGTACATTTTCCTCGTGAGGAGCAGGGCTACGAGGGGTGCACAATCGATCTGATTCATATGTGAAAGCGTCTCGTAGAAGGATTTGATTTATGACTGCGCCGCATCTGAATCCTCTCTTGTGCAATGCAAAGTTTGTGGTAAACAGCAGACGAGGACAAAAGTGAATGAACAAAAGGAAAGTCAACACCCTGCTCTCAAGCTCATCGTGCACCAAGAGTGATTGCATCCATATGGAAGGAGAAATTGTGACTGTTTGTTTGTCTTGAATTGGACTAATCTTTCTTTTCTTTTCTTTTCTTTTCTTTTCTTTTCTTTTCTTTTCTTTTCTTTTCTTTTCTTTTCTTTTCTTTTCTTTTCTTTTCTTTTCTTTTCTTTTCTTTTCTTTTCTTTTTTACAGGCACATTTTTTGGCATTTCATTAGGCTGACCATACATGGCCATTATGTTTGTCTTTATTGTTCCTGATCAGCCCTGTCCACTTAACAAAGTTTAGAAATTAGAGTTTGTTATTCAAAGACTTCCTCCGACTTAAATCACTTATCGGCCTGTTAGATATATGTCTGATCAGAGGACATTAATATTACATTAACTGTGTAATTGGACACATACTGGATAATGTGATTTTACAGAAAGCAAGAAAAAGAACCGGTTAATTGCCAGAAGATAGCTTTTTTGTAATCCTGATGACAAAGGTCAACAAGGCCATTAAATGACCACAAAAACGTGAGACTCCTCATTAAATCCGAAGCTTGCTGCAGCCATTAATCTCTCGTTTCACAACAGTCTTCTTTAAACTGCGTCCAGCGTCTCATGTTATTTTCACCTGTCGAACTTTGTAAATACTTAATGGTGAGACTGTGGTAGTACTGCAGAGGTGCCACGGTATCTGTTGTCTGCACTGTCTGGGAGTGCTTCACTAAGAAACATACGCGGTAACAGTATGTGCACGAGTAGCTGTTTATATTCATAGTTTAACAATTTAACAATTTCACCCCATGTGCAGCTGCTATGAAAAGGGAAATTAGCTCTAGGAAGCAAAGTTTTAGATTTTGCTCGCAGGACATTTTATCACACGCGTGTGAGTGGACTGACTCACTTTTGGAGCCAGACTCAAGTGGCCACTCCAGGAATCACTGTTTTTAGCACTTCTCCATTGGCTTTAGAGTCCCAGTTTGCTGCTTGGTTGTATGGAAATGAGATTTTTGATGCTGACTGAACCCTCCAGGATCTGTACGCCACAGCCACAGCTGGACCTCCACCAGTGTCCCCTTTACGTCAGCAGTTTCTATCAGATCTCTGCGCCCGCCTCTCTCTGAACTATTCCACGTACCTCACAGCTCGGAAACCTCTCCTCTACATCATACTGCTGCCATGATTGTAATGTAATGCAATCGCTGTGCTTTGAAAAGGTTTAAAAAGTTACAATAAAATGATCGATATAATTTCTTCAATTTTTTTTCATTAAAAACAAATTTAAATTAGCGTGCGTGTAGATCATTCTTTGATTAAAATCTGCATCTTTTTATCTTTTAAGTGTTTTGGCAAACGTAAACTGCCATTTCCCTCTTCTGTGAATGAAGTAAATAATTTGAATGGCTCCGGGAGGAAATGAGAAGGTGTGTCTGTTGTGCCCGCAGAGGTCATTTAACAAACACAGTGATGTCATGGGAAGTAGCTTCTTCACAGCACTCGGTTTCCTTTTCATGTGAACAGCTGAGCTGCTTTGTGCAGCTGAAACTTTCCTGCCTGGGCCTCATAAAGCTGATATACCCCCCCACTCCCACCCCTTTCCAGAATCACTTCCACGTCCTCGCCCACAATCTATGCAACAACATGCAATATGCAATCTACATGTTTTACTTTGACTCTAAGCTTAAAAGCATGTTGATTGCAGAGTGCTGTTCATGTTCAGTTTTTTGGATTATATTTACTCTGACGTCTGATAAAAGTATCACACGCAAACTCACATCTGTTTCCAACAAGCCGTAGTTCAAGCATGAAGTTCTATGTGCTTTTCTAACTGAATTTAGACCTTAAATCAACTCAGCTGTTACTTTGTAGTTTTGTTAAATTTCACTTTGTGATTTTGAGTTTTATATGTCAGAGTTTGTGTCAAGCTGCCACTTGGTATCATCATGTGGTTGACAAATGTGTTTTTGACTGTTGTGTTGGTTGGAATAAAATTTGTTGCAGGCCAGGGTAACAGATTTGCAGATTTTACGTTTGACTAAACTCAGACAAACATAAGACAAACTAACCTGCTGGAATGACACATGAGGGAACTTAAATACTGGCTTAGCTAAACCATATGACACCCCCAGGCAATGAAGTCTATGGATCAGTCCAATGAGGCTGTCAACAGCCCTTCGCCACACTTTTTACCAACCAGGAAGCAGAAGCCAACCCCCCAGGTAACTCAAACAAAGAAAGATGTATTAATACAACAAAAAACAGAAGTTTGACCTTGCAGTGTTGATATGTGTGCACTCTATATAAACACTGTAAGGTGTGATGGAAAAAAATAAAATAATTTAATAAAGAAATTATACATTGGACAATAAGTAAAATATATTTAAAGTAGTGACTGCAAAATAAACTAAAGTGAAGCAACTAGTTGTGAGGTGCAGATCTTACCATGTGTGGTTTGCAATCACAATAGTATTTAGTGTTAACAACACACGTCATCAGGCTAATGCACTGAAGTATCCAAAGTGAATAAAATATCAAAGAGTCAAAGACCACTAGGCCTCTTCGACTTCTATTACAAACCAAATGGAGCTGTACAACACAGCGTTACCTTGGAGGGCGGAAAATAATTAAAGCATGATCTGGTCCAGTTGTGCAGGAAAAAGCTATCTAATGTCACAGTGGTGATGCCAAGGGGTGAAATCTGATGCTTAACAATCAACTAAAAGTAACACTATAGGTATCGAACTTAATAATCTCTTATTGTCTCTTAAGTATAAAACCAGTTCAGAAGTGCAGTGTGAGGAATACCAGGATGCTCTCATTTCCATGATGTTAAATATTGCAGTTTTGGCTCTGCCACTCCCAAGTCCTCTCACGTGGATATTTAAATGTACTGGGCAGGTGTCGTTTTACAACATGCACGATTATGCCACGTTCCTTTTACCTTGTAAAACAGAGGTTGGAGCTAGGAGTAACATCCGACGTGAGTTGACCTCATTCCAGTAACAGTAGTAGGTAAAACAGGCAAGATTTGCTCTCTAGCAGGTACAGCCATTCAGCCATCACTAGCAATTTAGTTGCACGACCAAGTGAAAAAATCAGCAGTCAGCAACCCTCTGGTTGCTGAAGGTTGTGAGCAGTCACAAAGTTAAATTGGCACCAAAGAGGTCTATGATGCTCACTGAAAACCTCCTTGCATTTGCTTTGGTCTCTACTAGATTCTCTCAGTTGTCCGTAATTTGCAAAAAAATGATGGTTGTATCACATCCAATATGGTGGACAACTTCCACACAATGTACACACGATGTCATGTGAGAAACCTCAATAGCAGTACCTGGAGAGCCTGATCAGTGCTGTGTGTGGCTTGTCTAACGAGTGGCAAATACAAAAGGAATGCCCTTCCCCTTCCAATCCCCTTCCAAACTGAATGTGTGGCATTTACCATAAATTGAAAATGAAAGTAAAAATCAAATGAGAGTGAAATGGGAATTAATTTATTAAAAACAAACCAAACGAGCCAAACAAAACACAGAAGTCACAGGAATTGCAGTTTCCCATTTGACAAAGGTGTGACTTAATCCACCAACTTAGTATTAAATCCAGTGGGATGAGAATACACCTCATCTCATCTCACCTGGCTTTTTAAATGGCAAGAAACTCTCCCTAGAGCCAGTATTCATTTTAACCTTTATGGGCCATTGTAGATAGAAAAGGCTCATAGAGAAACAACAACACAATGATTCTTATTTTAAGCTAAATTATATTCTAATAATATCATGAAAAATAATTCTATTCCATTTCTGCCAACAGATCCCTAAATCCTATGCACCGAGCCTTTAATTCACATAGCATTTGAGTCTCCTATGACTTTGCATGTTTAAATTTATGAAACATTTTCAACAATGAACTGATGTCCCACTGTTGGGCCACCCTGAATCCCAATCAGCAGGAGAGCCAGCCTTGACCATAACCCCCCCTTTCTCCCCCTAAGTGAGTGTAAACACTCGAACAATCACTGGGAACGCCGGGAGTGTGTGTTTTGATGAGGTCTGGGTGAGCTTTTTGGGGTTTTATCAGCTGTGGACATTCCTCTGAGTTTCCCCATGGGGAGAACACACAAGCTGCTCTGATGACGTACACGAGACAATGGCGAGAAGTCAGTTTTACAGCTTCCAGCTGATTTAAACTCGGGTTGAGTTTTGCACTGCGGAACAAAGACCACACATTTAGACCAAGACAAAAAGTTGACAAAGTCAGTCATAGTCTGTTCACTTTACCCGGGACCCTCTTGGACAGAATAAGCATCTGAAGATTATTAAAATTGTTTGTTGATTGATTGTTAATTTGCTATACTTACATTTCATACTGTGCATTTTATTATTGGTAGTGATTTTCTGATAACAATTCTCATTTTGGGTGTTAATTCTTAACTTATATGAAGTCAGAAAAGCCAGTGTAAGTTGTAAGAAGGTTAAAAATAATTGTATGTAAAGATGTCTTCTTTCCTCATATCAGTTTGTTTTATTCTTTATTTTTTATGACACAGTCTTAAGCCCATGTGACAACAAACATTTTTTCAGTGATCATTATATATTTGACCTCATCAGTTTGTACTTACTTCCGGACTTTTTAAAGGCAAACTTAAATTTCATGTGTATATCAGCAGCACCATTATTTTTTAATTATTGGCTATATACCATTGTTCATCTGCATTGCAAAGTTGTAGATATATCATTTATTTTATATATACATATGTTGTATGCACTTATATTATCACAAACCCTCTATATTTTTGAGACTGTTTATTGTACATGCAGATAAGCACTTCACTTGAGCAGATTTTTAGCATTTGCAGCTCTCTTCAGTCACATTTAGGGCCGAGTGAAACATAGGATAGCTGGTGGCGGGTCCTTGGTGAGAGGAAACCATGGACTCTGGGAGGGGCAGGTTCCCACACCCAGAAGAAGAGGCGCAGAACGTTGTAACATAAACAGTTCTCCACTCAGGAAGGAAAGGGCTCACTTGTTGGGTCTTTATCAGATCTGTGAGATCCTAAGCCAAGCCACGCTTCTTCTGCATGTTTGAGATGAGCACCTCTCAAAGTGAATGTCTCATCAGACTCTGTCATCACGAATAGAAAAGGAAATTGCATTTTATTACGGGGAGAGACTCAGTGCCCCCTGCTAAAATGGTACGTGGCATACTGGATCTTTTGTCCTATGTATGCCCATTCCCAGTGTTATCTCTCCTCACAGGTTAATACCTCTGAAACACCTCGACTTAATTTGGAACTTAGAATATGCAGTTTGCTACAAGAACCAAAGTAAAGTGTGTTATTGGACATCTTTTATTTATAATTATAATCTGCATTATTTATACGTATTCTAAGTGGCCAGAGGTGTGGCCCGAGGCTCATCCAGCCAATACTGCATAATGAATAATGCAAACTCGGTCTCTAAAGTGGAGTGTGACCCTGAATGAAAAGGAGAAGCACCTGCTGTTAAACAGTTGAGACTTTGATAGGATGTTTCAGGATATAAGCTCATGTCTGAGTTTTTACTGTCTTTTTTCTGTTGTAAATTAGCTTCATGAGATTAGCTTTAGCAGCACTTGCCAATAGCAGGTTACGATGTCAAACCAAACTACAAGTTTTGAACACAGTCAGTGTAGCTCTCAGCTCAGGTTTCCTTCCTGGTTCATTTAAATTTCTTTGTATGCAGGCACAAATTTACAAATTCGAAATAACTTAGAAAGACCAGTGAGATAGAGATTTCCAGCTTTAGGTCACAGGATGGGCCAAATTTATAACATAACAAATTCCAACGATCATTTTGCTTGTCCACTGTAACTGCAGCACTTAAAGATACAGTGTCCAAAATCACACCACTGCTGTTCATCTATCGTGAGTTCAGGCCATCACTCTGCTGTTTACCTCAGCTTTCAATGTGCCACATGGTCACATCTAGTCCGATACGAGTCGATGACTCAGTGAGGCTCACTTATGTCGGATGACAGCTATACTGATGTGAATTGTTGAGGATATCCTGAATTTTCTGTTGGTAAGCACTGCTGTTTCTGCAGCTGTGTGAGAGAAACTTTCTTTGAAGTGGATCTAACATTGTTGGACTTGGATAAATAAGATGTGAGAATGTAATCAAACTGTTTATCTGAGGGAAAATATGATTTTTAGAACACTCGAGCCTAACATTAGCTGGCATAATGTTAGTTTATAAGCAGCTGTTGTTGTTGTTTAGGCGCTTGTTGCCAGCTGTCTGAAGATGGGAGGGTCGCATGTCTAATCTGCTGACAGTAAGTAATTGTGGCAATATTGGGAATGAATTATCATGCTTATGCATGCCTTTGTGACTTAATTCCAGCAGATGGTGATTGAGGTGAGGAGGAAAGGATGAGGTGGAAATGAGGGAGGAGAGAGCAGTTGTGGAGGAGGCGTGTGAAGAGGAGGAGGAGGAAGATATAATGAGAAAGAGATAATAAAAATTTAGAGTGGGGTGAATAATTACTCTAATCCCCTACTGAATGTATAAGTTTGATCACTTACAAAGAAACAAAGAGTTTCTCATTTTTAATGACCCATCTTAGGTGTTCTAGCTAAGGCAAGGAGGTTATAGATAGAGATAGATATGTATATGTAGATAACAACCATACTGTAGAATAAAACCCCAGATAGACAAATAGTGAGCGAGTGTTTAAATATCAGTTACTTTACCTTTGTTGGGCTTCAAAACAACTGATTTTATTTGCTTTTGTTTCTGGTTCATTTCTGTGCTCAGCTATTTTGATTGTTGTGATGAGCTTTACACCCATTGATGATTTTTAGGTTATTAATGGGAAAGCCAAGTATTATTTTAGTCTTTATATCAGTTGTTTTTATTTAACCTTTTTTCTCAGTCTCGGCATCATTTAAAACTCTTATTTTAAAAAATAATGCTGAAGAAAAAATATTTTTAATTTGCATAAATACATAAATGATGAAATAGTTAAAGAAAAGAATTGTTACGTAGCCCTGATCATTTGGTCCGTTCTCTGAGCAGCATCTCGGTTGTGTAAGAGCACCTCCTTGCAGACTTCTTGGAAAACCCCTGCTGTTACAGGGAGAAGCAATAGAGATGAAGGACTCACCATCTTCATCACCTCCTTCCTCTGTGTGCCAGTTCAGCCTGAACAAAATATTCCCTTATGGCCCACTAAAGGAAAATGAGCAAATTCTAATTCCAAGGATTGAACAGTGAATTTAACGAGAACTGTTGTGTTGTGTAACTGTAACTCAGAACCATTTCCCACTCAGTTTTATTCTCTTGAGATTTTAGTGCGTCATGTGTGATACGTGAGTTTTTGCGAGTTTCTGAGACTTCTACTTTATCAGTGTTATTTTTTTCTCTCTGAAAAACCAAAATAAATCACACCATACATTTTTAAGTTGGCTCTCTTTTGCAGAGGAGCTACAGTATCTAGACTTGTTCGCGATGAAGAAGTAAAACTATTAACAAGGTAAATAAACCTCTGTTGGAGTAGCGTTCAGGTAGCTGCTCTGCACTGTGACGACACAGGGCATTGAAGATGATAACAGTGGACGAGTTATATCCTTAAACTTACAGCACTTTCAGAAAGACATTTGCTGTGATGAAATCTACTCCCCACTGCTGTCTAATAATTATTGTAAATTTAAATGTTATTAGGAAATGATCAGACAAAAGAGGGTTTTCAGAATAGAATAGAATAGAATAGAATAGAATAGAACAGAAACACTGTTAAATGTTCAGTTTCTATGTCAAATGTTAGAACAGGGGTGGTGGGTGGGTTCTTTTACATTTTGAGTGAAGCCAGCTGAGTCTAATAAGAGATTAAATGTTGTGTTGAGACTGTTATTTTCAGTATGTGCACAGATATATTAAGCTAAATAAGTTATCATATAAGTTATTGGCACACCCTCTCCTCTAAACATTATGACACGACTGTTGCTGCTAAAAATGTGAAGTTCAGGCTTGAAAAGAGCCTGTGTCCATCCTTTATTTACAGTCTATGTTTCTGCTATCAGAAAAATATTAAATGATAATAAAGTGCAATGCGGGATCCTTTGTTAGTTTTTTAAAAGGGTGGACAAACATAAGCGCAAACAGTGAAACAAAAGGAGAACAAACTGATGTTCTACAGAGTTTTATTCTCTATTCTTTTTCCACTGCTTAAACAAAGAAAGGAAGAGTAAAGCAGGAAATAAACACTATCTGTATTTGTCTGTATGAGTAATCTATTGGCCTTTTACTCCACATTTATCATTCTTACATTGTTATCCACACCCAAGAAAAATGCACAAGCTTTTAGAAAGCAAATCACAGAAGGGTTGTTTTTTTTGGGTAAGGTCACATCTTAAGGTCACTCGCTGCGTCTTTTGCTTCTCATTTGTTTTTAGGGATGGTTGACGCTGGGAGAGCAGCGGTGAGGTCAGGATGTGTGGGATGGAGGGGAGGATCCCCCGCAGGGAGAATCAGAGGCTCGCTGTGAAAAACGAGCAAACAACCTGTCGGTGCTTCGTGCCTGAGAGACACAGGAAGAATATTAAAAACTCTTAACATCCTCGGCTCGCAGACGCACACAGCCGAAGTAAAGTGCACAATTTGTCAACACAATCCTTTCCCATCTCTCTCAGCTGTCTGTCTGTCTCCAGGTCCCACAGACGCTGCCGGACTCCCTGGCACCAGAGTCTGGCGACGCTGGGGGAAGATCTATCCACAAGATATGAGCAGGAGAAACTCCACCCGAGAGGCCTGCTGTACACACAGACAAACCTATTACATCCTCTGAGCTAACCGTTCCCTGAGAGCACGACAACACAAACATCCCCAGGACAGAAACATCACTCTTCCTCCGACTTGCTGCCATTTTAAGAGTTTCGAGTCAACTTTTTTTTTCATCTTTAAAAGTGCTCGTGTTTCTAAAAAACAAAAGGAACAGTTTGGAATGATGGTTTTTATTTGACATTAAAGCATATGTAGATAAAATTGCACACAAAATAAAGGCAACATAAAGTTTTGTTCTTTTTCAGGATGTACAGAGGTTGGAGATTGTTTCTCGGTGGAGTTGCCCCTCCAGCAAGTTTCAAGAGAAGCTGAAGCTCAGGCAGGTTCAGGGGTTAAGCCTGTTTCCTGGGACATACAGAGGGATTACAGGCCTGAACGTGAAGAGAGCAGTGAGGTCATTTTGTACTCTGCACATGTAATGTGTACAATCTGCTGCTCAAACTCACCTTTAAACCGCGAGGCAGGAAACATCACGACTGATTGTCTGTGGGAGAGCTGGAGCAGATCGGTGCCTGATTTCATTCTGTCCTGTTTATGTTATGAAATCTCTTTGTGGGGTGAAAATCCTCTGAGATCCAATGAGACTGTTAACCTTGTAGACTTCAGTAAAAATATATATTGTAGCACGTCCTAATATAATCGGTTTCATGGATTTATTATGATGTGCTACGTTACATTTCTCAATTTTCTGAACTGATAAGTTAGTTTTTTCTGAATTTAGGGAAAAAGTTTCAGCCCTTAAAATTACTTACTAGAATAGAAATAGGAGGTAAGAGCGGGAGTTTTTTCTGAGGTATTTTCTGATCACATAAGAGATAAGAAAACCATCATCTATATAAAGTATATAATGATGCCCAAGGTCCTAAAGTTGGAAAATCTGTAAAATAAATCAGGAAATTAGGAAGACTCCAAAGTTTTGAAACATAGCAAAGACTCATTTAAATAAACATTAAAGGGAAGGGAGCTTTCAAGGTGAAAATCAGACTGAAATAAGAGATAGAAGAAATCGTAGTGCTCTAAGTAAAGGCAGGAAACATTACAATAAATGAATAAATGAAAGCTCTGCTCCTTCTTCTACTTTTTTCTTCTCTTCGATGTTGTTTTGTAGCTGGAGTCTCCCGTTTTCTTGCACAATCAGGACTCTGAGGTCCCAGAATGATCCTCCTGATTGATTACGTTGTCTGAAAACATGCTTGTGGGATAATCTTTTCTAATTTTCTATTTCTCAAATGTCATCTGCAGTATTTCAGTTTTTAGGAAGTACTGTAGATGGTATTGTAAAAGGTTTTAAACCAATGATTTCATGACTTGGTTTTTATTTTGCTATCTGAGCTGAGCGCTTTCTAATGTGGATTTTAATACTGATACTACTAGGACTACTACTCATTAAGAACACTATGTATCTATAATGGTCGTTAGTGTAGCTTATTCTGTCTCCAATGGGGAAAAAAACAGAAGGTTATGCACTGAAAATTGTAGCCTTCTTTATTTTTCATGTCATTATCTCAGTATGAGTTGCTCCCTTATTTCTGCTCTCTTTGTAGAAAGGTTGTCTGGGTCAAAGTTGACCTACAGCTTTACTTCTTCTAATGCTGACAACTGCTGCCCCCTGGTGTCCATCACACTCAAAATCCCCTAAATATACTGCACTGCAGCAACAGGTACAAACACCGACCTGAGACATTCCACGTTATTTATTGCTGTTTTTATTTCCTGTTTTTCCCACCTCCGTGTGCCGTGCATGAACAGAGATTATTTCCTTCCTGATAATCTCTGACTCTGTGACACCCGCAGGTCAACGGTTGCTGTGATCTATCTGGATTTGAAAGTTCGGCAAAATCAAAATCACTGAAAAGATATTTTAGGAAGAAAGTGTCTCGCACCCTCTGTGAAGCTGAATGAGTCTTCAGTTTGGGGTGTGTAAGCTCTATCTGAGTGGCTTTTTAGTGGCTTCTATTCAGCCAGATGGCTTCCTCCGTCAATCCCCAGTCACAATCAAGATTAAGATTACACCCCACACACACACAAACACAGTAATTAAATATTCCCATGATGATGTAACACAGAATCTGTTGCTGTGTTACAACTGAAGCTGAATCTATTAAAGGGAGCCAGGGATCACAGAAATTCCAGGTTAGAGGAGAGATGAGGATTAAAGTATTTTTACCTCAAAGCCACACATCCACAGTGCTCGTCTGACACAGAGAGAAGGAAGAAGACAGGAGCGAGGAAGAGAGGATGGACGGAGGGCAGGGAGCGAGGGCAGATTGAAGAGGATAGAGAGAGAGAGCCCTGCTGTCACCAGGCTTGCTTAGTGTTCTTGGTGTGTAGCAGCTGTTGACGCCTTCTGCCTTTCCGTCCACTGAGGTGCTGGTTTCAGGGCCCTCTGGGCCGCCCAGCATGAAGCAGGGACCATGGGCTTTCTGGAAAACTACCAGGAGATTGATCCCGTCACTTTGAACCTTTGCATCCTTATTGCCAGCTACGTTATCTTGCTCCTCGTCTTCCTGATATCCTGTATAATGTATGACTGTCGGGGCAAAGATCCTACCAAGGAGTACGCCCCGGACCCACAACCCACTCAGTCTCCCATCAGGCTGGTGGTGATGCAGAGCTCGTCAGCACCTGTGGGACGGTGGGACACAGCCAACATGATCACCACCTACCACGAGCCATCGAACTCAGACTTCAGGGAGAAGAAGAGCACGATGGTCTGAGTGCAACTTACCTCTGTTTATACCTGACTCATTTTTGTACATATATTGCTTTTTACATTTTTCTGGGGTTTTTTTTTCTTTTGTTTTGATTTTTTTCCTGCGACAATGCTACGATTTGACCTACATAGGACCAAACTTGGACGGTAAGGGAGAGTGACATGTGTTGATGTATTTAAGTACTGTGTGCATGCACGTGAAATCCCTCTTTATCTCAAGGAGCTAAAGGCAAAGCCTGCAGCCACCTCTGGAAAGGAAATGTCACAACCAATAAAGCACAAAGAATAAGAGGGGCATTTCTGTTGTGCTGACTGAGAAGAGTGGGATGAAAGGTTCTGGATTAAGGTTAGAAAAACGTATAAAGACGTGGGGTCTTGGGTTTTTAAAATTACTTTTAAAGACTATTAAAACTTGCCATTGCACTGAATTAATATACTACAC
The DNA here is from genome assembly GCA_015106755.1 of Etia nguti. NCBI lineage: Eukaryota > Metazoa > Chordata > Actinopteri > Cichliformes > Cichlidae > Etia > Etia nguti. The sequence continues at coordinate 133,722 of VUQG01002485.1, forward strand.
TGTCTTTGGACTTTGCACCTCTTGGCCATATAAAACAGTCATCTTGGCTTTATTGAAATCAAACGCTCAGAACTGGCTGCCGTTCAGGGATCAGTGTTGAACAATTGGTTAAGGCAGGACTAACTGTAACCTCTTACATAACTCAAGGAAATGTGACGTGCATTGATGTGGTCGTTGAAAAGGTAAACAGAAAAGTACAAGTCCTCTTATCAGGTTCCTGAGCTAGCATAATTAGATCCCCATCCCACCCACGTAAAAAGTTAATTTGCTTTCTATCTTAAACATTTCGATAAGAATAAGCAACATAAAGCCGGGGTTAAGCTTGAAGTGTTTCCTTTTGTCTGCCACATCACTGAAGTGCAGATAAGGCATATCAAGGTGTCAGAAACAAGCGAGCACTCAGGATAGCTGTGTTTGTCGAGCAAACAGTGCACAGTTAACATAAAGCTGCAGAGTGAGAGTAAGAGTGCATGAGAGGGTGTCACTAATGTTTGCACCTCTAAAGCTTCTCCAATACTTGACTTTGAATCAGCATCTGCTTTTATGCTCCTTCCGGTTGTGATCAAACTGTGTATGTTTTCATTTCAGGTCGTTTGTTTTGTTAATCTCGTGTGCCTTCTATTATTTTAACTGCTCGTTGTTGTTTTAATTATAATATAAGTGATAACTGACACGAAATTCAGACCAGGTATTACAATACAAAACACCTAACTCACAGTCAAGTCTGAGTTTCAGAAATCAAACTGCCTCCTGATGGTTGTGTAGACCGATTTGATCACAAACACTGAGACTAAAACTGAAGACGTTTCCTGTACATTATGTTTTACTTTAGTTTAGTATGATTCTATTGTATCAGTTGGGTTTAGTTTATTTAAAGCCTAGTGTTTCTCTAAAAAATTAGCTAAAATAATGACCCCGGTGCTCCTGGCTCTGTAATCTGAGGATCTGAGACACTAAAACCTGTCAACCTGCCAACCCTGAGAAAGAAGGTGTTTTAACAGCGGGTCACTGATTTGACCATTTTTAACAGTACAATACTGGGGGCCACATAGGATTGTAAATATTAAAATTCAAATCAGTAATTCAGGATGTTGTGATTGTTGCGTTAGTTATGTTGTTGGTTTGTGATGTTTTTCATCTCTGGTCAGTGCTCCTCTTCTGGCTGTTTTCTTTTAGAAGATTTTTTTTTTTTTTTTTCATTTTTATTAAAAAAAAAAAAATTTATTTTT